>PISX010006651.1:0-95680 GCA_004024625.1 Mellivora capensis | reverse complement strand
GCGGCCGTCCCTGACGCGCCCCAGTCACAGGACCCCAACCCAGACGAATACGTGAGTCGCCCCCGGGTTCACGGCGATGTTGTAGGCGGACCGCTTGGGAGGGGGCAGGTCAGGCAGGCTGGGGTGGAGGGACACAAAGGCCACGCGACCCCTATTTAAAATAAACCTGCTGAGCAAGAATCCAAGGTTGGTGCTGCCCTGTACCCAGCAGCGCTGCGGTTCAGCCCGCCTGGCGTTCTCTCCGCCATTTCCAAGTGAAGGTCGTCTCTCACCTCCTGGTCACAGCAGTGCACGTCTTCTGTCATGTTCGCCCTGCTGCCATTAGTCCTTCTGGTCTCCTTCTGTCACGACTGGTTAGAAGAGAAGGAAGGGTGATCCTCATGAAACCGGGGTCCCGCGGCCCGGGCAGGTCTTCTGAGCTCGGGCCGAGTCCCCGCAGCCGAGGCCTCCTGGCCGGGCCCCTGCCCCTGTTTTAGGGGTGAGACCTTCTCTGTCACTGTGGTCTGGGGCTTCAGTGGGGGTCAGGGCATTCAGAGGGACAGCAGGGTGCCACAGGACCCCACGGCCTGGCCGTCCTGGCCCTCGGTCCTAAAGGATCAGAACATCTGCACCTTTTAGAACTCAATTTTCCTTGAAGGGGCCCTGGGCCCCCCATTCCTTCCCTTGTGCTTCTCACGGGGCTGCCTCAGCCACCCAAGGAGCTGGAGCCAGCGGAGGCCCGTTCGGAGCCACGACCTTCTGGTGTCCCGCTCTTCCTGGCTGAGCCTGGACAGTGAGGCGAGTCGCTGGGCTCCCGGTGGGGTCCCGCCTGCCTCACGTGGCCCGATTTGCTTTCAGTACCCAGAAGGAGAAGGCGAAGGTGACACGTACTACTACGAGTACCCCTACTACGAGGACACGGACGACCCAAGCAAAGAGCCCACCCCCACCAAGAAGCCCGTGGAAGCTGCTAGAGAGACCACGGAGATTGCCGAGGTCTGTGTGGGCGGCCGCCTGGCGCTGCCGGCCACAGTGGGGAGGACGCTGGGGCCGGTGTGGAGGCCGGGAGGGGGTGGGTGCGAACTTGGCAGGGAACCAGCGCCCCAGGAGCCTGGTGACCTTCTGTGCTTCAGGCCCCCAGGGAGGCGGGGGCGCGGGCTCGCCACCTGCTGTGCCGCCAGCCCACGCTGGCGTGGGGGGAGCGTGCGGCTCTGCGACTGAGGTCTTTTCCCTTTAAACCCGGAGCTGCAGAACGCCCTTTCCGAGGGCAGGATGGGGGGTTTTGGGCCACAGACAGCACGCCCCGGGGCTGGTTGCCTCCTGGCATGGAGCCATCCACAGGGCTCTTAGGCGGCCACAGGGCCGTGCTGGGGTCCCCTCCAGACCCCCTGACTCCCGCCTTGCTCCCCGATCTCAGGAGCAGACCCCGCCCACCACGGCAGCCCCTGCGGTGCCTGATGCCAGCGAGGGGGCTGGGAAGGAGGAGGACCCTGGCATTGGGGACTATGACTACATACCCAGCGAGGACTACTACACGCCCGCCCCTTACGATGACATCAACTACAACGAGGGCTTTGAGAACCCCGACCAGTCCCCCGACCCCGGCGCCGGGGCCGAGGTCCCCACCCGCGCGGCCAGCACTGCCAACCCCTCCAATGTAATTGCTTTTCTTCCACATGGGCCTGGGCCCGGTGGGGGGGCAGGGTGGGGGAGCGCTCTGGGCTCCTTCTTTCCTCTGCTCTGACCTCGGGGACCCTGGGTGGGCTCCCTGCCCCACGGCCCAGCAGACCCTGGCCCCCAGGGGCTCTGAGCAGGTTTGGGGTCCCCGATTCCCTGGGCCTGTCTCACTGTTGCCTGTTTTCCATCTGTGAAATGGGTGGAATGAGCCCCGCCCGCCCGTTCTCCCCGGGTTTCGGGTGGGGACAGACGAGGACGTGCGTACTTGGGTGTCCCTCTCTGTAGCCTGAGGGGCCAGGCAGGGCACGAGCCGGGGGTCTGGATGGTCAGGAGAGACACGGGGCCAGTGAGTGCCGGGCACAACCGTGGGCTTACCTGCCGGGCAGACCTGGCTCGAAACCCCGTCCCCTGATCTTGGAGAGTCCCCATGGATCTCAGTTGTCATTCACAAGTTGGCACTCCCAGGTCCGCCTCTAGGCGTTGGTGGCAAGTTTTCATACGAGGGAGGAGTTTAGCACAGCGAACGCTTCGAAGTCGGCTTTGCGTGGAGCCGGGTTCTTGACGGCACAGAATGGACACCCGGTTCTGGCGGTCCAGACCCCTCTGTCCGCACCACGCAACTGGGGGCTTATTGCCTCAGACCTCGAGGCCCTGGGCTGGATCCCCCGACGGCACCGACTGCCCCTCAGCACGCTGGTCCCCGCGCCGCCCCCGCTAGCCACGGGGTCCCGTGGGGTTTGGGGTGAGCTCTCCCTGTGGCGAGAGGGACGACGCGTGAGGGGCCGCTGGGGTCCAGGAGCAGCCCCAGCGAGTCTGACTGGACTCCTCGGAGGCCTCGTCCTTGACGTCCCCAGGCTGTGGCACTGGGCAGGGAAGGGGTCTCTGCCCAGTGCCACACGGCCCTCCGGTGACCCCAGCTACCCCTGCCCCCCAGCCGGCTCCGCCTCCGGAGGACGACTTGGAAGGGGAGTTTACAGAAGAAACCATCCGGAACCTGGACGAGACCTACTACGACCCCTACTACGACCCCACCGTCCCCCCGTCGGAGATAGGGCCAGGCATGCCCGCCAACCAGGACACCATCTACGAAGGGGTGAGGGGCTGTGGGGCTCCTTCCGCCGCACCTTCGGGCCTGGGGAGGGCCGGCCGTGAGCCGCCCCTGCCTGGTGAGCTCCCTCCTCTGCTCATCCTTTGTCCACCTGTGTTTTATGAACCCAGATTGAAGGGCCACGAGGAGAGAAGGGTCAAAAGGGAGAGCCTGCCATCATCGAACCGGTAAGGACGCTCTCAGCCCCGTCCGGAGTCGGCGGGCGCCGGGTGAGGCAGGGGGAGGCCCACCCCGGGGGCCCCTCGCGGACGCCGCACGCCGCTTGCTGCCGAGGCTTCAGGAAAGGGGCTCAGGCGGGGGAATGTTCCAGACCTTGACTGAGGTGCCGGCCGCTGGGATCCCGGCAGTGAGAACGCTGTGCACTTGGGGTCTGAGAGCCTCGCCATGCGTGGCCGTCTCACCAGGGTGAGAGACCCAGAGCTTGTGAGAAGGAGGGCAGCCCCTCCGGAGGGGTCAGAGGGTTCGCGGGGCACCTTGGATCTGGGCTGGGCCAGCGTGGCCACCGCCTAGCGTGAGTGTGGAAACTGGTGACGCGTTGGGGGCTGTCCCGTGGCCAGGGAGCTTGAGAACTCGCTCTGCTGGGTGCGGGGTCAGGGGGAGTAGATGGGGCGGGTGCCGAGGGAGCGGGGCGGGGAAGGGGGAGGCTCGTGGCCGGGGGCCCAGGGGGCTGCTCCCTGCTGCATGTCCTCTGCCCCCGGGGAGCCCGGCTGGGAGTGGCGGACTCCACTCCGTGGCCCGAGAGCGGTCAGGGTCAGACGTGAGGCGCCACGTGATGGCCGGGAGGGGCAGGCTCCGCAGCTGCGTGGGGTGACCGCGGCGCTGTGGGCCGGGCAGCTGCTGTGGACATGATGGCGGGGAGGGGCTGGCCGAGGCCCACCCTGCCACGTCGGCCAAGCGCGGGAGGGAGGAGGCCGGTGTTCTGCCCCGCGGCCGGTCATAAGGCGGAGCCGGGCTAAGAGTGGTTCCTGGTGCTCAGCTCTGGACAAGAGGTTCCTTATGACCTTGAGCTCCTGGGACGGGGGATTCTGTGGCCTCTGTCCTCCCATGGACCTGGGAAGGTACTTCTAGAACCTTCACTGCTGGCCTCTCCAGAGTGGCCAGGGCAGACGGGACGCGGCCCATCTCTGGGGGAAATGCCCTGTGGGCAGAGTTTCAGCACAGCTCTCCCAGCTTGGCCCCATGCCCAGCCCCTGGAAGCATCTGGAGAGTGGCGAAGGCAGCCCCTTGTGGTGTTTGCTCCGGGCCTGTCCGGGGATGGGACCCGTCAGCCTCACAGGGCTGTGGCCACTAGACACACAACCTTTTCTCAGGCTGAGGACATCCCCTTCCAGGGCTTTCTGCAGGTCCAAGGAAGAGGGTGGCAGATGGGGGTTCAGGGGAAGGGTGCAGAGGTGCAGAGGTGGGCAGGACCAGCACCAGGACACCCCTTGCTCAGCGACATGAAAAATCCTGACGTCAAGTCCAGCCACAGAGGAAGAGTGGGGGGGGTCAGCCAGCAGCTGGGGTGGGGACACCCCGGAAGGACAGCGGGTGTGTTGCAGTCGCTACGGGGTCCTGGCCTCAGCATGGCTCATCCCACTGACCACACATGTCCCTAGACACTCTGGTCCCCAGATGGACCTGTTCTTGACTCGGGGTTCCTTTTGTGGGGTCCGCATGGCTTTGGTGGCAGGACCTCTTGCGTGGGAAGAACGTGGGGCCCCAGGGTAGGGAGGTGCTGGGGAGGGGCTAGGCTGACACCATCTGGGTGTGCTTCCTGTCCGTTCACAGCCGCCAGATGGCCCCTGGAGGAGAGCCGCGGTGCCCCGGCTGCCAGGGTGGTCCGCTGGGGGCGGGCAGGGGTGGGGCTAGAGAAGGAGGGCTGGTCCAGCACAGTGCGTCTACACAAGGTCCAGCTCATCTCGAGGCATCCGGACACAGCTAGGGCAGGGCTCCCTCCTCCGGCCTGGGTATTCAGTCCTGCCCCACCCCTAGCCCATTCCCTGAGCCCTCCAGGCCCTCGCCAGGGCCCCTGGGGATGCCGTGTAAACGGTCGGAACTTCTCAACCCAGAGATGCCCTGAGTCTTAGTTCTATAAACAGAGGCCGAGTCCCGGGAGCCGGCCGGCGTGGCTCTCACCGCTGACCGCTGACCACAGAGGGCGGGGTGGCCGCCGCTTCCCGGGCCCCCACCCTGCCCCAGCGCTTTGGGGAGAGCGACTCCTGTCCATGGAGCCCTTGGAACCAGCCCCTCTCGCCCTCCCAGCCACCCCTCCCGTTGTTTGTTAGCACGGTCCGCGCCTCCTTGAGAGGGCGGCAGACCTCTCTGCCTTGGGGACTCGGGTTTATTGGCATCCTGGGACTCCAGGGACCCATCCCCAGACTGTGTCTCATGGTACGCCTGTTGTCACATGGTACGGCCTACGCATCGCCGTCTCTACTCTCCGCTGTGGTCCGGGAGGGACCTGTCTTTTGAGGGCTCTTCAGCGGGCAGATGTACCTGCGTTGAGAGCTGTTTCCAGCTGGGCGCAGGCTGAGGCCATCACTCGGTCACCTTCCCCGCTGAGTTTCCAGACCAGCATCTGCATCCCGGCAGGGTGTAGATCGGGCAACCCAGAGGACCTCTGCCCCTTTCCCTTGTCAGCGACACCTGTCTCCCTCGTCAGTCATGGCCACGGGGAAGTTCAGGCCCCTCTCTGCTGGGCTCCTTCATCCTGGCGCCTGGCCTCCTTCCCAGGCCGCCCTGGACTGCTCCGGCCTGGCCTCCCGGGAGATCTGTGGCCGGCATTGCCCCAGCAACTCGAGAACAACAGCCAGTGTCTGGGAATACAGCTGCAGGCCCCAGGCCCCGCCGTGGCCAGAGGTCCCTCACTTGGTCCCAGCTCCCCCGCTGAGCCTCCCCAGCTGCCTTTATCCGAGGAGGAAATCCGAAAGCTATTGGATGAGCTGTCTGTGTACATCTCGGGGACAGAAATTCCTCCGAGAGCACGTCTGTGTAAACACGTCTTCACAGCGACTGAGGAGCCCTGGTGGGGAGGCTGGGGGGTCGGAGGGCCCAGCGGCTCAGTGCCCCTCACCAGTGTGGGTCTTTGAGCCTCAGCTGGGTGTTCCCTCGTTTCTCAAAAGCCCGGTTCACTTTGGAAGGGAAGTCTGGGCGCAGGGGCGCACACCGTCCTGGAGGAAAGCAATCTGTGCTTTCTCTGCTTTGGCGGAGGAGGGAGCAGCAGGAGGTCAGTCCCTGGAGCCAGGGACATGTGGCCCCTGAGCCCTGTCCCTACAGTCTCAAGAATCGTGGGGAGGAGAGCAGCACTGTCCACTCTGCGGGCCCCGAGCGTGGCTGAAGCCTGCTCAGCCAGGCCAGGCAGAACCTAGCTGGTCCCAGAGCCCCCAAATGCTGTTCCTGCTTCGTTCTTGGTGAGGAAATCCCTGCGGGGGCAGGAGACCCCTTCCTGCCCCCAGGGTGTGGACTGTGTCAGGGCGCCCGAGGTGGGCGTGAGACACAGAAGGTGCTGGGGCTGCCTGGCCTGCCGTTGACTGGTTAGGAAAGTGGAGAGTCCTGCTCGGGGACAGGGCTGGAAGTGGGTCCTGGCGAGCGGGGCCACCCCCCACCCCCACCCCGGGCCAGGGAGCTCTGTCCACGGACCCTCGGCTACCTACACGGCCTCTCTGGGGTCCAGGCTGATGCGGAGGCCTTGTCCCCACTTGGGGGTGCCGACCATGCGGGCCAGCGGTGGGGTGAGGGGCTTCTGCAGGAGGGCGGCCCGTGTCCTGCGGACTTGGTGGCATCTCCCTCTTGCTCTGGGCTCCTGGTTGGCATGCCCCCGAGGCCCGAGTCTGTAGTCCTCGTGGGGTCTGCCTCACCAGCAGGTCTGATGGGGACCCAGGCGCCTTCTGGGATCTCAGGAGGGATATGGTCCTGGGGTCTCAGACACTGTTTCCTGTCTTTTCCAGGGTATGCTCATGGAGGGGCCACCAGGCCCTGAAGGCCCTGCGGTGAGTGTCTGTTTCACGTCCCAGGCCTGTGGGAGGTGCTTGGGGGCGGGGGGTGGAAAAGAGGCGGCCACTGACCGCCCTTTGCAGATCCCCTCCCAGGGGCCCGTCTCCGCTACCCCCGGTGAAGCGAGGCGGGAACGGGGCTTGCCCCGTGGCTGAACATTTGAATTCTGTCCTGATTTCTTTTTCGATTCCAGGGTCTCCCAGGACCTCCAGGAACGATGGGCCCCACTGGGCAAGCGGGTGACCCTGGAGAGAGGGTAAGGGCGACTCAGCACTCGGCTCTTGTCTGTGTGTCTCTCCGCTCTGTGGCCGGCGTCCTCGCGCGTGCAGCCGGCATCCGGCATGTCAGCTCCCCTCCCTACGCCGCGGGGCCTGCTGCCTCTCACCCCACCTCCTTACTGCGTCCATGACTGTAGGAGTTTAGGGAGCGGCCCTCCTTGGCGGCCCTGCGCCTGGGGCAGGTGGCCGCTGCGAGGCTCCCACGGAGGCCGCTGCGCTTGGCTCACGGAGGGCCCCATGGCCTGCGTTAGCCCGATGGTGACAAGCGTGCTGTCCGTGGCGCACGGGGTAGGACCTGCATGGGAGCTTCCTGGGCTCGCCCTCCCCTCACTCCGTTCTCCATGCTGGGGATCAGGCACCAGCGCGGGAGGGCTTGCTTTGGGTCACAGGGACCCGTCCCGGGATCCTCTGGTCACAGGGACCTGTCTTGGGGTCCCCAGTCAAAGGGATTCACCCAGGACTCCCCCCAGGTCTGAGGTCCCCAGATCAAAGGCACACATCCCCGGGTCAGAAGGACCCATCTTGGGGTCCTCCTCCATGAAAGGGACGTGTCCCGGGTCCCCGGGTCACCGCCTGGCCAGGGTTGCTGCTGGACAGGGCTGAGCCGGGACGCCGCGATTTCGCTCTGCCACCTGGTGGGGCTCGGGGATACTGCAGCTCGGGGCCCGTCCCCCTGGGCTTGTTCTTTGTGTTGAGTTTTCCTGCGGGTCTGACCAGTGTGGACGGGAGCACAGGCCCGCCAGAGCTGGCAACCAGATGGCCACACTGTGGACAGGAGAAACTAGGAGCGTGTGTGTGTCCTAACGGACGTTTATCCCCAGGCCTGGCATGCTGCCTAGAGAGGACAGGCCTAACGGTTTGGGTGGGTGGGTGGCGGGGGACGGTCACGTGGAGAGGCCGCTGGGTCTGCTTCCATGGCAGTGCAGCAGGCAGCCAGGCTCTGGGGCTCTGGAGCCGTGCGGGGCCGTTGGCGGGTGCCCTGCCCACAGAGCAAGGGACACTGCGTGGATTTGGGTTAGCAGCGGCAGGGGGAGGGGTCCTCGTTCTGCGTGCCTGGGTCACCTCTGAGGACCCACCAGGCAGGCGCCGAACACGGTTCCCTGCTGCGCTGTTTCTCTACAGCTGGTGGCCCTGGGCCCAGAGGAGGCGGGTCTTTCTTCATGCCTCTTCCCTCTGCCACGCGGTCCTGACTCCAGACGGGGCCGCTGCCCCGCCCCTGTCTCCAGGCCCAGACCCCTGAGTTCTGCCGTCTCTACCCCAGCTTGCTCCGTACACCCAGTCCCCAAAGATCTGTGTGAGACGGGGTGACCGCCAGGTGCCCCCATGGAGCCTCATGAGAGGGACCCATGGGCATCACCGAGTCCAGACGTCAGGGAGGGAGGACCCCAGGGCGTGGCAGATACTCTCCTCCCCCTTTGGAGCAGGAGAGGACACTGTCCCCAGTGTGCATGGATATGGGTGACCTCGGTCATCAGCCTTGCTGCAAGTTTCTGTCCCTCTGTCCCCGTCTGCCCGTCATGCAGAGCTGGGCACAGTCTGTCGCTGAGACTCGACTCCTCCCCACGTGGTCCCTGCCCTGGGGCTGAGCTGGTGGTGGGTGGCCAGCTCTGGGGGGGACTAATGGAAGGTAGGGGTCGTTGCAGTAAGGCGGACCTCTCTCCGGGCCGGCTCCCAGCCTCCAGGGATAGGGCTGGGCTCTTCGTCCTGCTCCAGATGGGGACAGGGGCGGCTCCTGCCATCTGCACGGAGGGAAACTCAGTGCTCTCCTTTTAGGCGGGGGAGGGGAGGGCGGCAGTCTTCTGTGGATTTTCTGTTGCCTTCAGCTCAAAATAGCCCTTACAGCAAAGTGGCGTATTTTGGGGGGGCACCTTCTGGTCCCGTGTTTGGTGGGTACTTTCTGATCCCCTCACCTCCTTGGCCTCGTTGGCTTCTCTGTACATGAGAGGTTTTCACTGGCTGATCTGGAAGGATCCTGCTCTCCCCCGAGCCCAGTTCCACCATCCTGGGGTTCTCTAGCCTTTCCTATTACTGGTCACTAATTAGTTTTCTTAAAAAGGTGTCCCCAGGGCGCTGCCAGCTCCCACGCGGGGCTGAGCACTCCCAGGAAGCCCAACTGGACCTGCAGGTTTCCTGTCAAGACTCTCCATGTCCAGGACGGAGGCCCTTTCCCACGGGGCCGCCCCCTCCCTGCAGAGTCCTCGCCTCTGGTGCCCCCCCGGGGAGGGAGCAGCGAGGGAGGCCCACACCTGTCCGCCAGTCCCTCCGCGGTAAGGGCGCAGCCACCCTGCTGCCTCGCCAGCCCCTTCTCCCGTTTTAGGGGGGTCTCAGCCGCCCACCCACCCACCACTTTCATGTTTCAAGAGTTGGGCTCTCCCGCGGGCTTTTGCTTGAATACGTTTTCTGTGCCTTCCCCGGTTTGTGAATGTGCCCTGAGGAGCCGTCATGGGTGCCCTCCGCCCGGGCAAGTGCACTCCCAGGTGGCCACGGAGTCCCCAGCACCACCCTGGGGACGGCAGCGCCCCCCTCCCCCACACCGCCAGCGCTTTCCCTGCCCGCTGGCTGGGTTTCGCCCCCGACACCAGGGGAGTGGCCCTGGGCTGGGTCGCTGGTTCCCTGAGGGCAGATTCTGTGGAGGACTGACGGCAGCACTTGGCGTGTCCAGTGACGGTCCTGCCGGTCCACAGGGCGGGTGGTTCCTCTGTTGTCTCCCCGCCTTGCGGGAACTTGCGTGCCAATCTGCTCTCCCCGAGGGCTCCTGAGTCAGCCACCGAACCCCCCACACCTGCCTGCTCACACCCGCACGGCCCTGCTCTCTGTGCTGGGGCTGACGACGCTGTCCCTGATGGACGACTGTGGGCCTTGCTCGGGCTCCCTCCCCGGAGGGTACGAAGTGCATCGATTCTGGGGGGAGGGAGGCGCCCTTGTGGGAAAGGGCCGCTGTCCCGGACAGGACGTGTCTTGAAAGGAAACCCGTGAATCTGTGCCCACAAGGCACGGGGCACGGCCCTTTGCTGGGCATGGTGGGCCGTCGTCCTCTCTGTGTCTTGGTCATCCCCCTCTGGGAGACATCGCTGAGCCCTGAGCAGGGCCTGTCAAGTCTTCATGTTAATCCCTGGGACCCCCCTGGAAGCCCGAGGACCCCCTCTCCTATCCGGGAGCCTGCTGGGTGCTCCTCGAGAGGGGACAAGGCGGCGGGCGGGGTGAGCGGGATCCTGGCCAGCCCCTGACCCCATGGACAGCGTCGCTGGCTGCTCCCAAGCTCTCATTGCCCGGTGCTGGCCTTGAAAGGAAAAGCGGTGTGCTCCCTGAGGGTCTTGAGGATTCCTGCCAGGTCCCCTTTCTGGGTCTTTCTAAGAGTGAGGCAAAGATACCTCAGTATAAAGACTCTGGCCCTTGGGGGCCCATCCCTGACACCCTGCTCCTGTTCCGGGAGCAGGTGCTTGGGCTGCTGCTGGGCGGCTCACCTGCGCTGAGTGGGGCCCTCACAGGCTCGGCTGCAGTCTAGGTCCGCGGCTCTGCCAGGAACCTAAGCGCCCTGTCCCTTCATTGGGTGCAAGAGTGGGGCCAGCATGGCCTCAGGACAGCCCCGTTAAACCGCAGTGACTTCTTAATGCGGAGGCGGCCCCCTTGTTTGTGGAGCTGGTTGAGGAGGGGCCGAGAGCCGTGTGGTGCTGGGGCTTCATGACACTTTCCTCCTACCGAGTCTGGACACTGATTTGGGGGCCAGTCGTCCAGAACAGGCGACCTTTCTTAGTTCGCTTGTAACCCAGCAGCTGGAGCCGAGTAGGGTCCCTGCGACCTCCCCATCAGCTTGCCGGGGTGGCCCTTGGTGTCCCACGCGGGCCATGTAGCAGAGCGAGCCACGTCGTGGTCAGTGTCCTGAAAAGTGGGGCGCTGGCTTGGCGGTAGCCCCGCCTTCCGGCTCGGGGACAGAGGCGTCACGTGACAGACCTTGGCTCTTGGCAGAGGTTGGCAGACGGTTTGCCGCGGTGGGTGGGGCTCTGCGGGACCGGGTCACGGCCTCCCGCGCCGCCGAGCCGCATGCACGCCGCGGGGACAGCATCTGGTCCCTGAGAGACTCGGACCCTGATCTTACACTGGGCTTTGCTTTGGGACTGCCTCTGAGGCACGAGGCTCAGCAGTGGGCGGCACCCCGACTTCCCAAGAGGGGACCCCAGTGGCCAAATCTGCTCCCAGTTTTTTCTTTTTTGATCACACTTGTTGTTTTCTGCGGAATTTTTCCGAAATGGCAGGCAAGGGCAGTTCAGCTGCATCTGGGAGCAGACCTTTGGCCCCGCGGTTCTGCCTCCGGGACTTCCCTGACAAAGCTGCCCGGGCACCCACCGCCCAGCCTGCGCCCATGGAAGACGGGCGGGGGGCGCCGAGGGGCCTGTCACGCACGGGCAGCTCTATGGCCACTAAGCTCGTGAACAGGAACCCGCAGCGAAGAGGAGGGGCCGAGTGCCGGGCAGTCCTGGAGGGGGGGCCTCCTGGAGAAGGAGAGCAGCTCCGGGCCCCACGCACGCCCCACACACCCGTGGGCGCGCTCTGCGTGCGGGCTGCCGTGCGTGCCGCCAGCCGTCCCTGCCCGCGCCGGCTCCCGTGCCGTGGGGAGCGGGACTCTCCCTTCCCGCTTTGTAGAGATGGTGTTTCACAGCAGCTCTCGAGAGCGGGGCCCGCGTGGACGGTATGATCACCGGAGAAGCCACTGCGGGTGTCGCCGGCCCACCCTCCGCGTCGCCCTCCGGGGCGAGCGCTGTCGTCTGCGGGCGGCCGCGCCTGCTGCGGACTGCTGGGCCCGACGCCCACCGGTGCATTGGGGTGTGGCCAGCGGGGGGTCCCTTTCGGCCAGGAAGAGGGAGTCAAACTTCCTTCTGGACACAGAACGAGCTTCGTGCTCAGGCTCTCTGGGAGTCTGCCAGGATCGGTGAGGAAGCTGGGAGAGAAAACATTTGCTGTGTTGTTTTTTTGAAGATACACTGTCTTTCTTGTTTTACGTTTGAGTCTGGAAAAGGCCAGGGTTCACCTAGAGGACCTGTTGAGGGGCGTCTGTCTGGGACCTGCCTTCGGGCCCAGACTAACAGGATCCGCAGCAGCCCCAGGGTTGGCTGTGTACACACGGGCTCTTGAAACTGCTCGGGAAGGGGCTGTGGCCCCTGGACGTCCCTTGCATCTGTCCCAGCAAGCGGACGCTTAGACCGCCTCGCCTTCCATCCGAACAATCACAGAGAGAGTCGGTGGGGACCCGGTCACGAGGGCCAGCGCACTGGCTGATGGAGGACACAGGCCTTTGTCCCCTGGGGGCGGCCCCACCTGCTGGTGTGCGGGCCTGGAGGGCGCGTTTCTGGATGGTGGACACTGCCAGCTCCCCCAGTGTCCCCTATGTCCCTGGATTGCAGTCTCCCACCTCTCCCTGTAAATCGCTCCGGGTCCTGCCCAGAGCCCGCTCCCTCCTCATCCTTCTCCCCTAGAAGCCTGTCCTCATCGGCCCAAAGCCAGTGCCCCTCCCTTCCCTGCGCTTGGCTTCTGGAACATTCTCTGCCATGGGGTCTTCCTGCTCTGTGCTTGGTCTATGCATTTCCTCACGGGCTGTGGCTCTGACTTCCTGATCTGGACATAGCCCTGCTCTGTCCCCATTGCATTGTGACCCCAGCTGTCTTGGGCCCTCTGTCCACAGGGTCCCCCTGGACGCCCAGGCCTTCCTGGGGCTGATGGGCTGCCTGGCCCTCCTGGTACCATGCTCATGCTGCCTGTGAGTATCCTTATTTGTGGGGGTGGGCTCAGGGTTCAAAATGGGGTGGGGAGGGCACCTTGGGCTCAGCGTCTGAGGGTCCGTCCGCTGGCCACAGAATCACTCTGACGTGGGCCGTCTCGTAGAAATAGGCCCTCTGAGGGCATTTCTGCTGATGTGCACAATGGACCCTGGTGGCGGTCTTCGGGGCTGGCCCACCCAAGGGGCAGGGAATCTGGCTCTCTGCAAGAAAGCTGAGCGGCATCTGTCCGTCTCCGCTGGGCATCCTGCCAGCTGCTCCCTCCTTGTGCCTGTCCTGTCCTTGATCTCGTGGTGCCATCTCCTTCACTGGGAGCCCAGGCCCAGGATGGCACGTGTGTGGCATGCTGGCCTGGACGGCAGGCTTCTGACTGGTGGCCCAGTGCTGCCTGGGAGGCTGGGCAGAGCTCAGGGAGACACCGTGTGAGCCGGGAGCTTCCTGGCTAAGCAGGCGTTTGCACTGGGCCTCGGGCTCTTTCTTGTAACAGGTAGGGGCTGCGGGGTCTCAGGGTGAGGTGCCACAGAAGCCAGAAAGTTCTCCCCAGACTTGGGCCAGGTCTCCAGGGGGCCCCAGGGCTGAGGCTGGCAGGTGGGGCTGGGGCAGCGGTGCTGGGAGGGATCTAGTGCCAGATGTTGCCCAAGCAGGCTCCCCAAGGCTCTGCGGTCACCCGAGAGGCCCTGGGCCCAGGATGGGCACCTGCATCGGTGCATCTCGGGTGACCCCCACCTCATACCCGCAGTTTCGCTTCGGAGGGGGCGGTGACGCTGGCTCCAAAGGCCCCATGGTGTCGGCGCAGGAGTCCCAGGCTCAGGCCATCCTGCAGCAGGCCCGGGTAAGTGGCGTCTGTGTCCCTGGGACAGGGGTGTGGGGGGCCTCCTGGGGGATCAGGACACTGTGTGGCACCTGTCTACGTCTAGCTGGGGGCCCAGGCCGGCACTGGGAAAGGGGCAGGGGCGATCTCAGGGTTCCCTAGTCCATGCCGAGGGTCCAGGTTCCAGGATGTGGATGCACAGGGCCATCAGCTGTCCCCGCGGGGCTCTGGGGATGGACAGACCTGGAAGGGGCTTCTGGCGGTGGGGCTGGGCTGAAACAGAGCCTGTGGGAGAGCTCCCATGGGCCCCAAAGCCCCTTGCCTGACGTGGGGGTCCCCTTGGTTCCCGATGGCTCCACTCACTGCAGACCAGCTGGCAAGTGAACTGAGGTTTTAACTAACAAAGCTCCCGGTTGCTGGTTGCCCATGACAAGAGCAAAGCCCAGTTCTGTGGGGTGCCTGGGGTGGTTGATCGTCCTACAGGATGTCACCTCTAATGGGGCATCCCAGGGAGCCGTTAAATAGCCCCTCTCCAGGGGATGCCCATGCGGCTGTGGCCGGCGGGGGTGACAGTTGCTGGCCGGCCCGCGCAGCGAGCTGTGGCTGCGGGATAAATGGTCCACATGATGCTGCCCCGGTGCCCACGGCCGGATTCGCCGCCGGGCCTGCCTGGCTGTTCATCCGAGAGTTTTCACTGAAGCCGATGGGTGATGAATTTACAAGATTTTGTCGTGCAAACAAATCTTTTCCAGAATGAAAATGGCGTGATGCAGGGGCGGGGTGGGGCGAGGAGGCAGGAAACTGAGTCACAGAACAGGAGTGGAGGAGATCCTTGGGGAAAGGGGGCTGAGCTGGGCTGTGGCAGGTGGAGCCGAGCTCCAGGCGGGGCAGGGTGGGGGACAACTGCAGGGCGTGGCAGGGGTATGGCAGGGACGTGGGCAGGGGCGCCCTGGGCAGGTGTTCCGAGAGGTCTGTGGCCGTGGCTCCAACAGCTCCCTCCTCCGGGAGCTATAAATCCCACCCCACGGAGGCCCCAGGGCTCTCCCTGGCTGCTGGAGGTGTCTCTGGGGGGAAGTGCCATGTGTGCAGAGGGAAGCTCACGCCCACCCTGGCCCAGAGCGGGAGGCTGCGTTCCAAGCTCACTCCTGGGGTGAAGGGCGGGGGCAGGCCTCCCGGGGCGGGGTGTGGGCGCCGGCTGGGGGGACAGGAGCAGGTAGCCCATCCGCACAGCGGGGGCACACCACACCCAGGGCCCCCCTCCGCCTTCTCCCTTCCTTTTGTGGTTGGCTCAGGCCGCAGAGGAATCTTGGCACCGGGTTTCTGGAGCTCCATCTGACCCCTCCTGCAGAGGCCCCCGTCCTTGGCGTGTCCTTTCCCGCCCGGTGGAGCCTCCCCCGTGAGGACCAGTCCCTGCTGTTCCTCAGCCTGCCCTGTTTTCTCTTGTAGCTGGCGCTGCGGGGGCCGGCTGGCCCGATGGGTCTTACCGGGAGGCCCGGCCCTATGGTGAGTCCTTGGTGGGGAGAGTGGGGGAGTGTGGTGAGGGCTGGGGCGTCCTTCGTCAGTCCCTTCTGGCCCTGGGCTCACCCTTTAAGCTCTTACCAACCACTGATAGACCAGCGGCACCCCGGCAGGTCCAGGGCCCTGGGGAGGGGGCCGGGGGTGTGGGGCTGTGGTGGCCCAGGAGCTGGGAGGCCTGCCACGCCTGCTCTGCCTGGGTTTTCCTCCTGACCCAGGGAGCCTTTCTTTCCGGGTGTCTTAACTCTTTACAATCACGTTTCCTAAGTCAAGAGCACTTGAGTGGGGACAGACCCAGGATTTCTCACGTGCCCCCCTGCCAGGTGCTCAAGCCCTGCGCGGGGTGTGCCCAAGCACGCTCAGGGCTGGCCAGCGGGATCCCCAGGGAGTGCAGGCGGCCTTTGCTGTTTGCAAGGAGACAGGATTTCGACACCTGCCAGGCCCATTCCCCTGGGAGCGGTGGATTGGCTCTGTGCCCCGGGTCTGCACCAGCCCCTTCCCCGTCAGGGCAGGCTTGGGGCTGCTCCTGTCCACCCGTGGCTCCTGCCCTGTCACGGTCCCCAAGGATGCCCACCCGTTGCCCTGAGACGTGGGCCGTGACAGACCCCAGTCACACTCATCCAGAGAGAGTAACAAACACGGTGTGGGCTTCATGGCTCCCGTCCCTTATGCTGCACCGTCCAGCGTTTTGTTCAAAACTAAGGGGACACCCACATCCCTGGGAAGTTACTGCTCATCACTCGGACTCTGAGGGCTGCGAGCGCCACTGATTCTCAGCGGGGAGCCCTGCCCCACGGGCTGACCCATTCCCGGAGGTCTGATGTGCATTCCTTAACCCAGACCGTGTCTCCCTAGGGCCCTCCGGGGAGTGGAGGTCTGAAGGGCGAGCCGGGAGACATGGGGCCACAGGTACGTAGTCATCTCACTCTCACTGCTTGGGGGGACACCCCGTGTGCCTCAGAGGTGGAGGCCACTGGAATGGGGGCCCCCACACCGCGTGTCTTCAAGGGAGCCGGTGGTGGGAATTGTGGCTTTGTGTGCAGCTGGGAGTGGGGCAGAAATAACTCTTCCACACTAGGGACAGCTGGCGGGGCCTCTTTGGGCCCTCACTCAGGCCACAGGCCTGTGTCTGTCCCACTGCTACCCACGAGCCCCCACCAGCCGGCTTGATAGCATGGGGACAAGGCTTTGCTTTTGCCTCTGAAAAACACAGACCCAGCCTGACCTGTTGCCCTCTTTGCTTCCGGACAGGGACCCCGAGGTGTGCAGGGCCCGCCTGGCCCAGCAGGAAAGCCTGGAAGAAGGGTGAGTTTTGTGGGTCCCGCGGCGGAGCAGGGGGGTCTGCTCTGCTCGGGGCCTCAAGTCCGGCTGCTCCCCTCCCACCGAAGGGTGACTATTTTCAAGGCCGGATCCCCGTCCCTGGGGCAGGTGCGGCTCACCCACCTCTGCTGCCCTGGCCTTCGTCCTGAGCACGTTAATTTAGTTTAACAAACATTTTTAATTGAGGCAGCTTCCCAGGCCCTTGGGGAGCAAGTGCGGAGAAGACAAAGTGATCGGTGGGCCTTATTTCCTTGGGGTGGACTTGTCTCTCCAGAGACGGGCTGGAGGGGCTCCAGAGAAAGGCCAGGTGGATGTCTGGGGTCCCTGGGACTCTGGGGGCTGGTTTTAGCGGATAGAGCTAGTTTCTGTGCGTGTGACCGTGGCTGCTGAATGGGGCGTGTGTTTCCAGGTTAATAGACATCAGCGATCCCTGCCGAGACAAGCCGGGGAGCGCCTAATGAACTCCCATCACAGCAGAAAGATGGCCAAGCAGTGGGTCTTCTCAGCCAGAGAAGGCTTCGAGTGAGGGAGGAGAGGGTTCTGGGTGTGAGCCTCTCTGAGCAGTGCTGTCCCCGGGGGCCGCCTGGCCGTTCCGCTGGGAGAGCGTGCGGGGCGGACGGGGCTCCTTGGGAAGGCAGGGAGGCTAACAGTGGTCCTGAGCGGAAGTGACGGAGGCACGGCCCTCGTGTGGCCCTCAGGACACAGGTCCCCGATGCCGGGGGGATCCAGGCCCCATGCAGGGTCAGAGCCACGCTTCCACGCGGGCCACCGATGCTGGAGTTCAGTGATTCTTGGGAGACGGTCTGGGGTTTGTCTCGGGTCTGATTCCGGAAAGTTTTATTTCATTCAAGGTTTCTGTGAGTCTCTGTAAACGTGTACTGTCCCGTTTCCCCGGGAGCGGTTCCTCTGGCTGGCGTGGCAGGGGTGGGGAAGGCAGAGAAGGCCGAGTGCAGGTCCTCCCGTGGCTGGCGGGGTTCCGTGGCCCAGGGTGAGAGCACTCAGGTGCCCAGAGGCCGGCCGGGGCGGCCTTGTTTGATCAGCGGCGCGTGGGACACGGGGAGGAGAGAGGACGTCGGTCCGGGTCAACCCTTTCTCCTCAGCCGGCTGACATCGTGCGTTAGCGAGTTGGCACCTGGCCGAGTCTCCGTCCCCATCCAGGTGCCTCAAGCCTGTCAGGGCTCTCCCCGGGTGGCCGTGGGGCTTTTGTAGTGGGCCCTGCCCTTCGTCCCCATGGCCAGTCAGGTGGGGACCGTGGGCTTGTCCTTGCGGTTTCCTGGGAGTGGCCGGACGTGGTGGGTCCGGGAGTGGCCCCTGCGGACGGAGTGTCTTGCTTACATGGGCAGCTGTGTGGCTTTCGTGAGATCCGCCACCACCATGTGGCTCAGTTTTCTTTGTGGCCAATGGGACCGATCCTTGGCACTTGCTTTCCGTGACTCCTGTCTGTAATCTGGCTTCTGAACAGTGGCAGGCGGTGGCCTGGGCTTTGCTGTGGGGACACGCTCTCTCGGGAGCCACAGACCCGCAGACCTCCAGTCCCGTGGACACATGGCACTGCCTGCTGGCTCTTCTGCGGCACAGTCTCACCCCCAACACGGAGAGGCATCGCCGCATCTGGCATTTCAGGTGGCGAGGCTCAAAGACGGGAACCACGTCGAGAGGCGCACAGCAGCCCCAGGAGCCTGGGCCTGGGTCCTCGCCACGTGGGGCCGTACGACTCTGCTGGGCCTCCCAGGAAGGCCCTGCTCACGGGTCCCTGTGACACTTTGCCTCCTCTGTTCCAGGGCCGAGCTGGGAGTGACGGAGCAAGAGGGATGCCTGGACAGACTGGCCCCAAGGTAGGCCGCGCTCGCCACCTCCTGGGTTCCTCGCAACCATGGCCATCGCCGGCGTCGTGCTGGTGCCGTGGCCAACGTGTTGGTTGTGCGGTGACTGCGGCTCTGATGACAAGTTATGACTCATGACATCCAGGGTGGGGGCTTGGGGGTGAGGAAGGTTCTGCTTGGCTCAGTCTCTCTGACGTGTTGGCACGAGGACCGGGCTGGGGGGGTGACTGTCACAGGTGTGACAACTGCAGAGAGTTTGCTCCTTTCCAGTGGGTGGTGAGCTTGGCAGGGGTAGAATCCCAGTCAGAGAATCCATTCGTGGAAGGACAGGCGACACCAAGGGCATGGGCCGGGAGCCTTCTTGGCCCGTGCGGGCACACCTGCCCCTCGGCACGGCAGGGACCGAGTAGACAGTGCGTGTGGGTGAGTGTGGGGGCCCCGTCTCGGCCCCCAGAGAGCCGGCCCAGGCTGTGCACGGCATGAGAGGAAAGGCTTACGTCCCCAGCGAGCACGCCGTGATGTGGACAGCTCCTGCTACCTGGAGCGGCCGGGACACGGGTCACTGCCCTACCCAGGTGTCCGAGCCATCTGTCCACTTAGGAACTGGCACGGACGAGCTCACGTGCTCCCCACGCACGCCGAGCTCCGGTGAGGCTCTGGTCTCGAGTCCCTGGAGCGGCAGGAGAGAAGAAAGGCTTCTCGAATCTCTCCCCGTAGACTGCAGTCTTCTTCCAATCACAGAAGCATACTTAAGCCCGGCTACTCTCGGCCTCTCCCCACGTGGTTTGCAGCATTCTCGAGACAGGGCTCTGTACCTGGGCTCCGGGAGGCACCCCGGGGTGGCCGGGAGCCACCGTGTTGGCAGCCCGGGTCAGGCCATCCGCTGGATGAGTCCAGGCAACTACGCGTGCGGGGCGGGGCTCGGCGCTGAGGGCGTAGCAGTGAGCAAGACGGGCGCACGGCCACGGTCATTCTGCCACGAGGCTCAGAGTCTGTGGCCCCAGGACAAAGTCACCTCTGTGTTTCTGGGCTTTGCTGGTGTTTGGGGGAAAAGAGCCCGGGAACATAGGCCTAAGGCAGTGGGGTGTGTGGTGAGCGGAGGCTGGGGTCACGGCACGCAGGGTTCCTGGGTGTGGCCCAAGGCCGGGCGGCCGAGCCGTGTGCGGCGTGGTCCCTGAGAAGCCTCCCTGTTCCCTCGCAGGGTGACCGCGGCTTTGACGGCCTCGCGGGACTGCCGGGAGAGAAGGGCCACCGGGTAAGTGTCCTGTCTGAGCGTTTCTGGCACAGGGAACCTGAAGGACGTGTGTCTCGGGGGGCCTTCACGCTCTCGCATGGGGCTGGGTCCCCTCCGGTCCCAGGTGGTGGGTGTGGAAACCCGTGCCAATCCGACCCTGGAAGGTCAGCCCAGAGAAAATGGGTTTCTCCTGAGCAGCTTCTAATGAAAGAGCCCGTCGGGCTCCGTGCTCGAGGGTGACGGAGGGCGAGGGTGAGCCTTCCCTGGAGAAGCCCGCTGTCCGATCAGGGGGGCCTGGCGCAGCACGAGCGGCCAAGGACCCTTTGCACGGCCCACGTGGCTGCTGCCGACAAGGGCGGGTGCGTGCCGCGGCCGGCGCCCCCATCTCTCCTCCTGTGGGAGGCGGTCTCCACGCGACAGCCCTGGGCCACTTGCCGGACACTTTCTCTCTTGCCTGTGCCCTTTGAAGCAGACGAGGCCTCTCCTGGGCACCTGCGGACAGGCGGGCACGTGTGCGTGTGTGTACATGTGCATGCGTGTTCATGCACACACGCTGGTTGGTTGTGTCGGCGGGGGGTTACCCATCGCGTCCCATAGCACGCTGAGAAATGGCCCTAGCGGTTTACCAAAGCTGCGTTGTCCGTGTTCTCCAACTGCGACACGGAGACCAGAACGAAGGTACCCGCTAGGTCAGGGCCCGTCCGTGCAACGGATGAGCCCGTATTGAGCACCTACTGTGTGCAAGGCCTAAAGCCGCCAGGGGTAGGTGGGGACCCGGTGCCCACCCTCAGGACACTCACTGTCCAGGGTGGCCCCTTTCTTAGGGGACCCTGTGGGGCTGGGGTGCTCCCCGGCTTCCCACAGAGAAGCTCGTGGGGTGTGGCTTGGACATGCTGCAGTGACCCTTGGCCCCATGGCCATGGACCTGCCCCGGATCCTGCCTCCCGACACCAGCTCCCCGAGCAGCCTTCCGTGGCTCTGGGAGTCTTCAGCAGGCTCGGGACGTCCAGAGTCGGAATCACAGAAAGAGATGGGCACTGGGGACAGTCGTGGGCGTCTGCTCCCAGGTGCCTAATGCTGACCCCGCTTGACTTCCTAGGGTGACCCTGGTCCTTCTGGGCCACCAGGACCTCCCGGAGACGATGGAGAACGGGTACGTTCCTGCCTGCCTGTCCCCTCGGGGGGTCTGGGCTGTGAACCACTGGGAAATGCTGAGCAGAGCGCTTGGCCGCCAGGCGTGCGGCTGGGGGTGGGGGGTGGGGAGGGTGAAGCCGTGGGGTGTGGGGACCGCCTGCAAGCCACTTCTGAGATGCTTGACCGTTGGTCCTGCCCTGTGTAGCGTCTCCGAGCAGCTTTCAGCTGTCACCGGCCTCAGAAAGAACCCCTAGTTCCGGGAGGCAGGTGCTCAGGTCACCGTGGAGATGTGTCGGCAAGCGTGAGCGCCGTGTCTCCGCTCGTCCACGGCTCCGATGCAGGCTGTGGGTGCCGAGCCTGGGGGTCTGGGGAGAGTCTGGAGGTGGGGGGCGAGGCTGGGGCTGCGGCGGGAGGCGGCCCTCCCCTGGGGGCCCGCAGGGTCTGCGTGTTTGTCTGGCGGCTCTTCCTGGGGCCGCAGCTCCGTGCGAGACCAGAGCACCATTATCCCGCGGTGGGGAAGCGTGGGGGGCTTTTGAGCCCGCCTCCTCACACCCCAGTCACTCACACTGTGTCTCGGGTGTTAGGACATTTTGGGGCCTTCCTGGCTGGTACCGGGACCAGGGACAGGGTCTAGAAACCCTGAGTGTAAGGGGAGCAGGTAGGACATCGGAAGGGCGGGCCCGGCCGTGCTGCTGTCCTCAGCGGCTCCCAGGCTGGCTTTGTCCTGGCCCCTTCTCCCGTCTGCACCCAGCACAGCTCACTGCACCACGGGAGAGGCGAGCAGGGTCCTCCCGGGGGTGTGTGTGCGCGTGTGCAGGGCTAGGCGTGCACGTGCGTGTGGATACATACGTGTGCACACACAGGGTACATGTGCACACGCGTGTGTGGGCTCGACTTCATGTGTGAGTGCGTGTGTGTGGTGCCCACGTGTGCTCATGTGCAGGCCTGGGCGTGCGCGTGTGCGGGGAGGAGGGGAGGCAGCTGCGTGTAGACAGACAGAAGCCGGGTGTTGACAGGCCGCTCCTGACCCGGGACCAGTCAAGCCTGGGCGGCCTTTCCTTCTCCAGCCGGGAGGAAGACACATCTGGGTTTCCTCCCCCGCCATGTTTAGGGCCTGGCAGAGAGGTTGGGCTACCTCGGGGTTGGCCCGGGGGATCTGGTGATCGTCCGTGACTCCTTTCTACCCCAGCAGCTGCCGCTCTGCTCCTACCATTTGCCTTCGTCCCTCTCAACTTCCCTCCCTCTCCCCTCCCCCTTCCCACCCTTGTTCTTTCCCTCCCTCCCTCCCTCCCTCCCCTTCATGTGCCATCATGTGTCATCCCCCCCAGCTGCCTGTTTTCCGTCTTTGTCTAGCTTCTACCCCTCCGTCCTTCGTCCCCATTGTCACCCATCAAGGCGACCAGATCCTTTGCTCCCAGGACCCTTCCCGTGCAGCTTTCTCCTTGTTGGAGCTGTGGTTCGTGGCCTCCTGAGCAGTGTCCCAGGGCCCCACATCCCGCCCGTTCCTGCAGCTTTCTGGGCGTGCAGACATTTTTGGGCCTTCCTGGCTGGTACCGGGACCAGTAAATCTGCTGAGGCAGAAGCAGCCCCAGGACAAAGCATCCGTCGCACAGCGGCAGGGGCACTGTCTCTCTGTCCAGGCTTTAGAACTTGTCTCTGAGATCCTGCCGCTCTTCTCCCCCACAGGGTGACGATGGAGAAGTCGGGCCCAGAGGGCTGCCT
Source organism: Mellivora capensis (assembly GCA_004024625.1). Lineage (NCBI taxonomy): Eukaryota > Metazoa > Chordata > Mammalia > Carnivora > Mustelidae > Mellivora > Mellivora capensis. The sequence continues at coordinate 73,333 of PISX010006651.1, read as the reverse complement.
GGGGAACCCGTAAGTCTTGATCGCGTTCTGTCTCCTCAGCATGGCGATGGGCTGCTCAAGGAAGCTCTGCTCTGGGCAGAACCAGGGACCGACCCAGAGCATAGATTAGAGAAGGGGTCAGCCTTGAAACAGAGACTCAGCTGGGGGATTCTGGAGGGAGGAAAAGAAGGAGCACATTGGAAAGGCTGGTAGGGCAAATACGGCCTTCCCCGGAGGAAGCAGCTGAGACCTGGGGGGCTGTGGTTGGGCCTCCAGGCCATGGGCCTGGTGCATGTCCAAGGTCATCATGGTGGGTGCCCAAGGTCATCATGGTGGTCGTCCAGGGTCATCATGGGGTGTGCAGGATCATCACGGGGGCATCCAAGGTCCTCACAATGGGGATCCAGGGTCATCACTGGGGGTAACCCAGATTATCCCTGGGGGCATCCAAGGTCATCACAGTGGGCATCCAGGGCCATCATCGGGGGAGTCCAGGGTCATCACAGGGGTGTCCAGGGTCATCATGGTGGGCATCCAGGGCCATCACGGGGGGTGTCCGGGGCCCTCATGAGGGCATGCAGGCTGCAGGCATGGTGGATGCCCAGCACACCAGGCAGGTGTCCGAGGGCAGATGCAGGGACCGATCCGACTGTCTGCCGTCTCTTCTGGTGCCTGTGCTTCCCGAACGTGGAGCCCTCCGTCAGGGTGGCCCTCCCGGGGCGTCAAGCAGCTCTCTTCCGCAGGCCCACCTCTGTTTAGGGCCCGGGCGAGCCTCCGCAGCGAGGAAGAACAGCACTTACGCTACTAAGGGCGGTTCTCAGGCGTCTCGCTTCCGTTGTCTGCGCCGCCACGGCCGGAAGCCTCTGGCGATGTTAACTGAGGAGAAACACGGCCAGCGCGGCACAGAGAGGGCCTGGGCTGAGCTCGCGCTGAGCTCGCACCTTCACGGGGGACTAAATTATCCCCGATGTCTGATCAGCCCCCCAGGAGACCCCGTTACCCAGTCCTCTCCTTAACATGCGTCTAAGTGAAGCCTTCTGGGTTACGAACCCCTAGGAAGCGTTTACGGGGCAGGCACTTACCTCACGAAGGGGACAGGGACACGGCAGTGCGTGTGGGAAGGATTTCTCCTCCAGGTGTCTGAAGTGCGTCCATCGGAAGGGTTGGTCGCGCCTTGGTTAAGGGCTGGGTGAGCCCCCGCGGGCGAGGCGGGTGCGAGCGGTTCCTGATGGGGCCATGGGAGTCCGGTGACCTGTGCTGGGGTCGGCGCTGCCTTGGGGCCGTGTCCCTCCACGAGCCCAAGTGGCTGTCCCCACACGTGCCCCCGCTGCAGGGGAGGGCGGGGCTGAGCTCCACGCTTGGGCTCTACATTTGGCCCCCAGCAGCGGGTCCTCCCTCCCCTTCTGGTGTCAGAAACGCAGCCGCCTGTCACGGGAGGGTCTGAGAGGGAGCCAGTAACGAGACGTGGACAAAAGCCCGTCACGCAGCTGTCTTTGTGGCCTCCGCGAGGAGAGCTTGTGTGGGCACCTGCCCCGCGCGTGTGTGGAAGGGCCCCCGACTTGAAAGGCTCTGAGGCGCCCGGTAGCTCCTGGCTCCCGCCTCTGCTTCCCAGGCAGAGAGGCAGGGCGGGGGGAGGCTGTGAGGCCGGCGAGGACAGGTTCCCGGGGGGGTGTGGACGCCTGCGTGGCAGCAAAGGCTCTGGCAGGAGCGAGGCTGGAGGATTTGCCTGGGGGCGGGCCCGGGCCGGGCCGGGCTTCTTGGCCAAGTGGGAACTTGTTCCTTCCTCTTGCAGGGGCCGCGTGGTCTGCTGGGGCCGAAGGGGCCCCCGGGCCCTCCTGGACCTCCGGTAAGGCTTGTCACCTCTGCACTTCTGTCCACTGAGACAGTTGCCTGGGGCTGGTTGAGGTCAGCAGGGCTCTGCTGTCACAGGCAGAAGGAACCCCCTAGCCGGTGTGCCTTTGCCGGTGGAGACACGGAGCCCAGCTGGCTGTGCGGCTCTCCCCATCCTCATGCCTCATGTGCTGTTTCCAACAGCCTCCGGACGCCTCACGTCCTCCTCCTGGGAAAGTTCTGGGAGGAGCCAGCCTGAGGGTCTGGTCGGGCCCTTGTCCCGGTGGGTGGCTTCCCTGGGGCCTGCCCCACCCCGCGCTGGGGCCCGGCCGCTCCACTGTCTGCTGGCCCATGGCGCCTGTGGGATTATTTGGGATCAACTCTTGCCCGGTCCCCAGAGGGTGTGGCATCCCGAGATAATGTGGGCAGGACACCGAGCCCCATCCCGTGGGATGGTCCCTGGGCGCCCTGTGGATTCTTTAGCATTCTGTCTTGGTGTTCCTTTCCTTCCCCTCTCATCCAGGGTGTGACGGGGATGGACGGCCAACCAGGCCCGAAAGGAAACGTGGTAAGTGTCCAGGGTCTGCCACCCGGTGGTTGCCATCAAACGGGGTGGGAATGCGAGGGGAGGGCGGTGCGGGCCCTGAGCCCTGGCCCTGCATGGAGCCGCTGCTGGAGAGCTTGTTCCCGCCAGAGCCAGACCAGCCCCGAGGGAACGGGCCCTCTCCCTGCGCGGAGCCCGGCGCCGAGCGGGCACCGTGAGCCAAGCCCGTGAGAGTCCGGTCTCATGGCTCTACTGGGAGACTTTAGCCCGATGGTTTGGAAGCCAAACAGAACACTTTCTTGTCTATTCCCTTCATGGGTTCCTTGCCAGCGGCTGTCCGGGTCGCTGGCGGAAACAATGGGGTGCTCCTCCGGTCGGGGTCAGCGTGCGGAGCCTCGTGGGTGCCAAGGCCTGGTTCCCCTCTGCCATGGGGCCGCCTGCCTCTTCCCGCCTGGCATGACAGGTGTTGGGCACGAGAGCAGACTCATGCCCTCCAGAGTTCCCACGAATGGCCTTGCCTTTGTTCCCTCCAGGGCCCCCAGGGAGAGCCCGGCCCCCCAGGACAGCAGGGTAATCCGGGTGCCCAGGTAAGCGAGCAGTGGGGGACAGTGAGGGATGTGGGTATGTTGGGGTGTCCCGGGCCCTGTGCTGCCTGTCCCAGCCGAAGGGACCTCCAGCCTAGATGTGGCTGAGGACTGAGTTGGTGCCCAGGGGAGGGCACCGGGGAAGGTGGGCGGGAGGCAGGGAGGCGTTTGGAGCCAACTTCCTTGACCTTCCTTGCCCTGTCCTCCTCTCTCAGGGTCTTCCAGGCCCCCAGGGTGCCATCGGGCCTCCAGGAGAAAAGGTGAGTGGGCTGTGCAGGTGCAGGGACGGTCCCATCTGCCATCAGGGTGTTTCCACCCCGGCGAGCTCAATCCGCCAGGGTCCAGGCTGGGAGTGCTGGTCATCCCCGGCCTGTACAAGCTTCTGTCCTCCCGCAGCGGCAGGGACGCTCAGTGCCCTGTGCACGGAGCAGATGAACTCAGGGGAGAGCGGGATCCTTGTGCTTCATTGACCCTGTCACTGGGCCGTCCACGCACTCCTTGTCTAGCTCTGCGTAGGGTCACCGGATTAAGGAAGAGAAGTGAACACGGTGTTCAGCTGGACCTGATCATTTATTTGCCTGATGTCCAGCCTGAACCGGGCGTCCTGTTTTGTTGTTTGCTTTGGTTTTGTGTTTGCGAAATCTGGCTGCTGAGTGTGTCCTGGCACCTGCCAAGGGCTCGTGCTCAAGCCCCTGCCTGTGCTTCTCTCGGCTCAGGGCTGCCCGTAAGGTGTGGTTCTCAGCCCCACGGATGGCGGCGGCTCCCAGGAACCTGGAGCAGCAGAGGGCGTCGGTCCCCCCTCTCCGGGGGCTTCCGTGCCTCTGAGCATCCTTTTCCACAAATGTTCTTCGGGCAGGTGGAGGGTGGGCAGCCCAGGGAAGAGGTGACCTGGAGGGCTCACAGGCTCTCTGGTTTGTTCCAGGGTCCCTTGGGTAAACCAGGCCTCCCAGGAATGCCCGGTGCTGACGGACCCCCGGTGAGTACCCTGCCTGCCTCACCCCTTCACACATCACCTGGCCCCGGTGCCCCCAGGGGCGGGACCTGGCACCCAGGCCCGCGGCCACCCCTTGCCCCCCATTTCCTCTCTCCTCTGCCGATGAAGACCCGATCAATTGCAAACTTGCGTGCCGGGTAATTACCCGGCTTTGGACACACTTTCCCAGCGTGGGTTCCAAGGAAGGGGTGGGGATGGCATGGGCAGGACTTGAGTTACTGGGGCGCTGCTTCACGACCGGAGCCCAGCCCGCATTTCTAACTCCAAGGAGGGCGGGCTGGGCTCCGAGCGGTCGCTGTGTCGCTGGTGTTGAAGGGAGGGACAGCGCGCGGAGGGTATTTTTAGCGAAAGCCCGCTGAGAAGGAGGGTCTGCACGAGCGCGTCTGCAACGTGCGAGCACAGCTGTGGGGCCAGACTTGCCGGTGCTAGAAATAGCGAGCCAGCGACGGGTGGGAGGGGCGGGGAGGGGCTGCGTGGTCGGTGTGGGGGCTTCAACCGCTCCCACCGCCCGCTGTGCACGTTGCTGGTGGGATCTCAGGATTTGGGTTCATTTTAGAAGATTCATGTGATGCTGCCCGCATAGCCTGTTTCCAAAACCATGATTGGCTGAATTACCTGTTTCGGGCAGGGCGTCTCGTTAACTTCTCAGCAGTTAAAAACTAAGCAAGTGGGCGCCTGGGTGGCTCAGTGGGTTAAGCCACTGCCTTTGGCTCAGGTCATGATCTCAGGGTCCTGGGATCGAGTCCCGCATCGGGCTCTCTGCACAGCAGGGAGCCTGCTTCCCTCTCTCTCTCTCTCTGCCTGCCTCTCTGTCTACTGTGATCCATGTCTGTCAAGTAAATAAATAAAATCTTTAAAAAAAAAAACAAAAACTAAGCAAGAGCTCCATACGTTCACAGTTCATTGGAGACCGTCTAAGGCACGGTCGTCGCTTCCCGGGCTGGGCCCCGAGCATCACACGTCCGCCACCGCCCTGTTCCTCTCCAAGCCAGCGGCTCGCCTGCCCCACCGTGCGTGGGCTGCCCTGGGCCTCCCGTGTCCTTCCGTGTCGGTGCGTCTGTGAGCGCGGACATAGCACGTCGCGTCCCTCCTGTAGCTTATGTTCATACTTAATTTCCTCTTCTGACTGTAAAATAACACACCCAGTTCAAAAAATTAGCAAAGTAAATGAAATGACAGCAAAATGAAAACCACCTCGGCGCCATCTCCTAGGCCCCGCCCACGGTAGCAGGGGGCGTGTCCCTGCGCGCCCCCCACACCCGGCGTCTCCCACAGCGGCTCCGGGGAGAGGGTGCTGGGGCTGGGGGGCTGCCTACCCCCACCTCCCTGACCTGACTGCTTCTGCCAGGGAGACCCCAGCCCGTCCCCACACTGACCACCCTCCCACACGCTAGGTGCCTGGCAGGGTCTGGTTTTCCTCCCACTTGTAGACCACCCCCCCCCCCCAACGGGGCCCAAAGGCTGCACTTCTCTTCCCTCAAGGAACACTTGAACCTAAAATAGGAGCCGCAGGTCCTTTACGTCACACGCCCCCGGGGCGGGGGCGGGGGTGGGGGGACTGCTGCTGCGGCCCCGTGAGCTGGCCCGTTGTCTCCCGGGAGTTTGCAGGAACAGAGACGTTGAAACACACTCTCGTTAGGAGGCAGCGCGCTGACGATCATCCTTAAACAGACGGTTTTGTGTCTCTTTTCCCTTGAGTTGGGTTTGGCTTTGGCTGCAGAAAGGAAGGTTGATTTAAAGCCCCGTTTCCGGGCAGACGCGCTGGGGCACGTGGTGAAATCATCCCGGAGAGCCCGGCGGGGACTCGGGGCGTGAACTGTGGTTCGAGGGAGTACTACGGAGCTAGTAGAAACCGACTTCCGGCGCGTATTTGGTGACACGAGAAAAGGCCCGCCGTGTGATGTTTAACTAAAACCACATCGCGCGAGCCCGTCGTGCCTTGTGCGGAGGATGGATCAGAGGGTCTGTAGCACGATTAGCCAGGGTTGCCGCGGGCGGTGAGGTTAGGAGGGACCGCGTCTGCCTTTCCTCCTGCCTGATGGGCCACAGAGAACATATATTATTTTTTTTAATCAGAAAAGTATCAACTACACATAATTTAAGCTTTGTTATTTTTCCATCATACAAGTATATCCTCATTATAGGGTATTGCAAAAATGCAAAGGAGGGGAGACAACCCTGGCCTTTCCCCAGGGGGAGAAAATCAATCTCTTATTTTGATGTATTTCCTTTCAGTATTTTTCTGTTCCGACATTGTTAATGAGCTTTGTGCGTCCCCCCTCGTAGTTGCTCTCATTCTATAAATGCAACTTAAAATGCGCCTAAAGAAATTTGGCCTCTGTTCAAATAAAGCTAATAATTACGGTAAGTGCTGACGTGTGCTGGCCGTTCGCTCCACGCTGGGCGCAGTCCTGAGTGCCCGGCGCACCTGCTCGTCCCGGCTCTGCAGCGACCTGTGAGGCAGGCACGTGGTTGTCTGCGCCACGTGAGCAAGGACATTACTGCGTGGAGGGCGTGGCACGCCCTCCGAGGGACCCACTTGGCGCCCGGGGCTCAAGCACCCCTAGCTGCCCTCCCCGTACCCCAGATCCATAATGGAAATGGGCTGGAGTAAAGTCCCCCCAAGAAGCCACATGGCAGCAGGCCAGGATCCACGCCCTCCCGGTCACCCCAAGGCAGGACACCCTCTCCTTGGCACTGTTTGGGTCCAGCCCTGCCACCCTGAGGCATGGGTGCCCTGAGCTTTGTTTGGGAAAGGCAGCACGGAGGACAGGGTGTCTCCCTGGGTGGTCCATCTGCTGCCTGATTTCCCTCAAAGGCGGGCACCCGCAGGCTCTGCCCCGAGGCTCCCTGAGGGCACCCCGCCCTGTAGAGGAACTTCCTAGCCCCCTGCTTGCTTTGCCCTCCAGGCAGGCTGTTTGGGACAGCATTAAATCCAAGTGCACGGCTGACAGGAATCAGAAGGGACGCCCACAAGTATTTATTCTCAGAAAGGGGAGACTTAGGTTCTCACAATGCCGTTGTGTTCTAGGAACAGGGTCTCCGGTGCTTAGAGCCCTCAAGCTGAAGGAGCAACTAGTCCACCCCTCTCCTCTGACACGTGAACACGTGGAGGCCCAGAGAGGGCGAGTGACTTCCCTAAGGTCGCGCAGCGGGTCGGGGGTAACCAGGCCCAGAATCAGACGCGCCCTCGCGGCCTTTTCACTGGAGTCCCTGGGCTAATTCCAGACAGGGAAGCGTTCCCCTTTCTGCTTTTATCCGGGACTTGCCTCAGGAGCTCAAGGGCGTAAAGCTAGTGACAGACCTCGGCAGGAAAGTCAGAGAGCTCGCGTTTCTGCGTTTCTGAGGAAGGGCTCGGCTGGGGCTCAGGTGGGCAGGGCAGTGACCCGGGGGCCGCGACCGTGTCTGCTGGGCGTCAGCTCTGAACCTGTCGTGGGAGCAGGTCGTCCCCTCCGGCCTGTACCAGCTAAGAGGTTGGCAGGCAACCTGCCCGAGGACTTAGGGACGCACCGGACCCCAGGCGAATGACAGGGCGTGGCCTCCCTCTGGGCACCAGCCTGTCCCCCCGGCACGTCTCGCAGCGCGAGTGTGTCCTGCAGACAGTGTGGCGCCTGCCCATCTGGAAGGTGGCATGTCCAGACCCCCGGCCCTGCATCATCCCTCCTCCCTCGGCACAGAATCCTTGGAGAGCAAATGCCTTGTGATCCCGGTCCCGGCCACCTGCACGTGGGGGCGGGCTGGGCCGGTGACATCATTATGGGCAGATCCTGCCCATGGGTGTCCACACACGTCCTCCTCCAGGCTGGCTCACGTCATCACTGGGCCCGCGCAGAGCGCACGTACAGAGGGGGCAGCCGAGGGTCTGGGCTGAAGGACTGGCTCGGGGCCCGTGGCTGGGAGCGACCTCCAGGCTTAGCTGCCCGATGCCTTTAACTTCCGCGTCTCTGGCGGGGGGCGTGGGGGAAGGAGATGGGGGCCTGGCTCTCCCCACGTGTGACCACAGCTGTGGGGGACAATCACAGACTAACACCTGCCTTCTCTTTTGTGACAGGGACACCCTGGCAAAGAAGGCCCTCCAGGAGAGAAAGGAGGCCAGGTGGGTTCAGAATGACATGAGTGGGAGCAGCCGGGCCCTCCCTCTGGTGTCTGTGCCAGGGGACCTCCTCCCACGCAGAGCGCTGTGACCCCGTCTACCCCCTTGGTCACTGCACATGGGGCTGCAGGCACAGCTGTCACCTGGGCCACACAGAAGCTTGGTGACAGGGCGGGGCCTGGGCCGGGGGCTCCTACTGACTGGTTGCCATTGTTGGTTTGGGGTCCAGGCCTTGGGGGTTTGAAGGTGGGATGGAGTCTCCAGGCAGCCTGAGTCCCCAGGGTCTGCTGCTCTGTTTGTGGCCAAAGTCTACTTGTGCCTCCCATGGTATCCCCAGCCCTCCCTGGGCCCGCCCCGCTCAGTGCACTGGGACAGTGGTCAGCAAGGCCCGTTGGCTGTCACCGGCATCCCCTCCCAGATGGCCAGCCCTTGTCTCCTGCCCCAGCCAGCAGATGTCCCACGTCATCCGAGCTGCCTCTGTGGGGACTGTGCTCCCATCAGGGCAGCCTGCCCTCCCAAAGCGTCGGAGCCCCCTCCCATCTCGCTGCCCCACTCCCACTCGCCAGCTGCTGGGCTGGGGCTGCCGTTGGATTGGTCCCTGATGTTCTCATCATGGGACACAGCATGCATGTCTGCTTTCCTGGGGGGCTGGGTCCCATGGGAGCAGGTCCTGCGTGTCTCCTTAGGAGCCTCTCTTGAGGGTCTGCTCAGGGCAAGGGCAGCTGGTGGGGGGCAAGCATTCCAGCTGGGCGGCGAGGGCACAGAAAGCCTGCCCACCCGGGTCGGAGTTCATGGTCTTCCCCCTTTGGTTTCAGGGTCCGCCTGGCCCCCAGGGCCCAATCGGCTATCCGGGTCCTCGAGGAGTCAAGGTGAGATTCGGCTTCCCGGAGGTCAGGGTTGGGCTTGTGGGGCACAGCAGCCCTGGTCCTCCCGGGCTTGTTTGGATCCCGGGACAGAGGGCCTGGGCAGGCGGGGGAGTGACCGTTTGCGGCCAGACGGGGCTGATCCCCAGCAGGGGGCATCTCTGTGTGTCACGATAACACAGCAGGACGGTGGCTCTCTGTCCATCTGTTGGGACACTGCTCTAGTTGTCACCTAGGGCCTGTTCCCGCCCAGCGCTAAAGGGCCGCAAGCCTCAGCCAAGGTGAGGAGCCTTGCACTCTTCCCTGGGGTGTGTCCGGTTTCCTGGAGCGAGCGAGCCCGTCTGTGGACAGCACCAGGGCAGCCGGAGCTGCAGCGGCGGGGTGGGGGTGGGGGGAGTTGGTGGGAGATGGCCATTCATCCCAACTGTGTTTCTGCCACTGAAGGCCTCCCAGAGCCTGGTTCAACGGGGCACAGAGCTCCGGAGCAAAACCCAACGCCAGGGCCCGGCTACTGCGTTTGAGTCGTGTGACGTGGCCTCCAGCCGTGCCGGCTCTGGACACGTCAGGCACGGCTATGCAGAGAGGGATGTGTCCCAGGAACGCGTGCTGGGCAGGGGTGCGGCGGGGTGGCGGAGTTCTCCCTTCTCTGAGAACAATGGCGGCCTCGCCTCTGAGAGCTCTAGGTGGTTCCGGGGCTTGCAGAAAGCTAATGGAGCCTTTCCTTCCAAGTGATTGTAACTTGCTGTTCAGGAAAACGTACGATGTGCGCACACAGCCAGTGCAGCCCGAGGAATTTGCATGAACACACAGGCTCCCGGGCCTGCCCCACATCGTTTGGGTGCTTACCTCTTCCGAGCATCCTCGTGCCCCAGGAGCGAGCGGCCAGCCTGCGGGCGGGGGACAGAGAGGCTAGGAGGTCAGGGTGCAGTCATGGGCCCCAAGTCAGCCTAACATCGGTGCCTCAGCAGGACTCACACCCAGACCTGCTTATTCGGAACCCAGAGCCCCGGGGCTGGTCCCCGAGCCGCCCAGCTGCGCGTCCCAGGAATCGTGGCGTTCCGAGGGCCCAAGCCGCTGCGGACAGACTTCCCGGGGCCGGGAGCCCTTGGAGGCCATGGTTTCTCCCCGAAGCAGGCTCTTACCAGCTCGCCTAGTGAGTCGTGCCAGGATGATTATTCAGCGGAAATGCTGATAATGTGAGCTCTCGCAGGTTTATCTCACAAATTTTGTCACAGAAGAAGTGCCTGCTGGCCCCATACCTGGCTAATTGCATAGGGCTGTGTCTGTGAGCTCTAGGAGTTTGCTGTAAAATGTTTATGGAGGATGCTCTTATCTTGTCTATCTGATTAAAATTCATTCACACCACCAGCGAGCCACTTAGACTTGGAAGCGCAGAGAGGGAGGAAAAGCAAAGCCGGACACTCTTTTCATTGGAGAAATGGGATCTCCTTCCCGGGCTTCGGAAGCCGTCAGAGGAGTCCGCGGCCTGGGGCGGCGGGCCCCCAAGGGAGGTGACTGTGCAGGGCTGAGAGGTGGTGTGCGGTCTCCGGTAGGGCCGGCCCTCGGTGAGGGCGGCCCGGCTCTTCTCCACCACGTCCGCCTTCCTTCCTTCTGGGGAAGCACCCCTCTGTGTGCCCCCATTTCCCCGACCTTCCCGAGGGCATCTGCGTGGGCCTGACTGCCAGCAGGGTCACCCCACCGCTCAGCGAGCCTGCAGGAGCTGGGCAGGCTGGGGAAAGACCATAAATACGAATTCTCTCAAGGCCTTGGACAAAGCCCTGTCGCTCTCTAGGTCCCTTTGCTTTCGGTCCCCCAGGGCTGGTCCATGAGGGCCACCGGGGATCCACCAACCAGGGCGGATTCGTGCTCCCTGGGGAATATCGGGGGACATTTCTGACTGTTACAACTTGGGGGGAGCCTACCATCATCTGATGGCTAGAGGTCAGGGACGCTGCCCCATCCCTTGCTCTGTAAGGGGCAGCACCGTGACACGGTCACCCAGCCCTGGATGTCAGTAGGGCCAGGGCTCCGAGACCCGGTCTGTTTGTCCACTGGGCAGCACTCTCCCGACCTCTGACCTTAGGCACAGGAGGGGTGGGCAGGGGAAGCCCCCCGCCAGCATGGCAAGAGGGAGGAGGCTGGTGCCAGAGCCCCCAGGGCATCAGGGTTTCAGGGTAACCACGCCTCCCCTCTGCCCTGAGGCATCTGGCCGCCTGGGGCCCAGGGGCCTGCAGTGCATCTGGGTGGCAGGAGGCCGCGCCCCCCAGGCCTGTCCCAGCTCCGCGTCGGGCCCCAGCTGTGCGTAGAGCCCGTCCTCAGTCCCGCGTCCGGCCCCAGCCCGTCCTCAGTCCCGGGAAGACGGGCAAACCGTGCAGTCTGTGCAAACTTCTCGCCACCAGAGGGCCACTGGCCGCCGAGGGTCCCGGGAGGTGGCCCTGCTCTCCTGTCGGCAGCCTCAGCTGGAGGCAGATGGGGGGCCCGGCCTCTCTCTGGGGTCAGCGGTCAGTTCTGCTCCCCGCTCGGAGGGCCCAGGCCGTGGCCACTTAACTCCATGCCACGGGCGGCTTTACCTGGCCTGGGCGCGGCACTGGCACGGGGCGGGGGGCATAGGAAAGAGGACATGTCCGTCCCTTACAGTTCTTGTTTGGCCCAGAGATGAGGTACGTCCTGAGCTGATGATTGTTGCTAGTGCTGTCCTTATTATTTTTCTTTCTTTTTTTAAATTTCTTTTCAGCGTAACAGAATTCATAGTTTTTGCACCACACCCAGTGCTCCATGCAATGCGTGCCCTCCCTAATACCCACCACCAGGCTCCCCCAACCTCCCACCCCCTGCCCCTTCAAAACCCCTCAGGTTGTTTTCAGAGTCCACAGTCTCTCATGGTTCCTCTCCCCCTGCTGTCCTTATTATTAATTAGTATTTAATATGATTATATCTGCAGTCGTGTATTAATAATAATACCGAATGACCGTATCACATTGCTCTTGGTAACTGAGCACCCACTGGGTCCTGGGGCTTGTCTGGCATCCCCCTCCCACCAGCAGGAACAAGGTAATGCTGGTCTTCACCCCCCCCCACTTTCCAAATAAGGAAACTGAGGCACCAGGTACCTGGGACCGTGTCAGAGGCCACAGAGCTGGGGCCGAGACCTGATTCCAGAGCCCACGCTGAGACCTCGCGTCCCACCTGCTCCCCAGACCTCAGGGAGGTGGAGGTTTCTGGAAGAGGGCGGGATGCCTGTGGAGGCCATCTGGGAATCACAGACACGGGGGCCTCGCATGGGATGCGAGGATAGGAGATTTCTCTGTGAGCCCAGGGAGCCTTTCCTTTGAGACTGGGAGCGTGAGGGAGGCTGCCTGGGCTGGGGCTGCCGAGCACTCTCCCTCCTTGGCATTCGGGGTGTAGAGCCTTTCCTTCTGAGAGCTTCGGAGAGGCTCTGACTCGCTCCCTTGCCTTTGTGTTTGCGTAGGGAGCAGATGGCATCCGTGGTCTGAAGGGCACCAAGGGCGAGAAGGTGAGTGCCGCTTCCTGCCGGGGTCGCCGGGCGCACGTGGCGCAGAGCGGGGTTCCCAGGGCAGGTTCCAGCAGGTGGTCCACTGGGACAGCGCTGGCCACAGCTAAGGCTGCCACGGCCTCTGAGACGGAGGGCTTGGCGCACCCCGCGGGCCAGGCTGTCTGCAAAAGGAAAAACGTGTGCAAGAGGACAGGCTGTGGGTGTCCCTCTTGGCGGGGCTCAGGGACTGGAGCTTTGCACCCGCTGCCCAGCACACAGCCCGCCCCTCACCTGCAGAGGCCGTGGACGTCCCACGCCACACTCCCACGCGGCTGCCTCGCAAGGGGAGGGACAGCCCCTCGCACTGCCACGGAGTCGGGCGCAGAGGGAAAGTGGTGCCGCCATGGCCAACGGCTGCGCCCGGAGTGGGTCCTCTCCCCGGGCACCTGCCAGTCCCGAGGTGGCTTATTACGTGACCGCACTAGGCAGGGATGGCAGGGAAGCCAGAACCTCTGTGTGGGGGCGTCTGCTCCACCCCCGGCCCGTCTCTGTTCTCAGAGGGCTTCCTGGTGAAGGCACGCGCACACGCTGCCTCGGTTCCCTCTGGGGAGCTCCCTCCGGGGAGTGGCCAGGGCAAGGCAGACCTCTGAGCCCTCGTTCTGGGACATCTGAAGTGTGGGGACGGAGGGCCAGTGGGTCAGGGACGTGCACACTCCCCGCAGGGGAGACCTCATCCCCGGCAGCAGGTCCCGTCTCCCCGAATTCCTGGCCCGTCCACCCAGGCCCTACGTCCTGCTGGAGGGGCTGCCCAGAGCCCCCAGAATGCCACATTTGTCTTGTCACTTTTGTCGTTAGCTGAAGACTGGGCTGCCCGGGAGAGTGTGGAGTGGGTCACACAGGGCAGGCCTCTCCTCCAGGAGGGTCACTGCGCTGCCCCGAGTTGGCTCTGGGCTGGGAGAGGGGTGAGGAACCGCCCCCTGGGAACTTGGCCCCTCTGAGGCTGCTGCGGGTGAGCCCCTGGCACTTCACCGGGCGGCGGCGGCCTGAGGAGGAAGGCATTGGCGCCTTGTCCCAGAAAGCTGCCTCCCTCTGGGTGTGAGCTCCTGGCCGGCCTGGGTGTTGAGGACCAGGTCCTGGATGGACGAGTGAGATCAGGATGCAGGGCCTGGACACTGGGAGGGAAGGGCGAGCCAGGTGGGCCTGTGGGCCCACCTGAGGGTCTCTGTGGGTGGCTCCGTGGACTTGAGTGGACAGCAGGCCACTGACGTGTGTGAATCCCCAGATTCACAAACAGCAGGAACGTGTCCTGCTGGGCCAGAAAACGCAGGACTGTGTCACAGAGGGCTGGCCCCGCAGCAGGACTGCCTGAGCCCCAGGCCCTTCCCTGCCTACAGCGCTCACTGGTCCTGGCTTCTGTGGGGCAGAAGACCCCCCCTCCGGTGCTTGCTGGTCAGCAGTTACTGGGCCCCAGCAGTGCCCGGACTGGAGGCAGCTGTGGCGGGGGGAGGGGCAGCTGTGCCCAGCTGTGCCGGGGGGCGGGGGGAGGGGGTGCTGGGCTGCAGATCGCCAGCTTGGCCCCACGACCACACAGGGTTAGGGGGACGCCCTTCACTCAGCAGCCCCCCACCTGGTGCCTCTCCTGCTTGGGCAGTGGCTGTGCGGCTGGGGGCCCTGTGCTGACTGTGGGCGCCGGCCATCCGGGGGGTGGGCTCTTTCATGCAGCCCGGGCACTGTCTTGTCCCTTGTCAGGGTGAAGACGGCTTTCCCGGGTTTAAAGGAGACATGGGCATCAAGGGTGATCGGGTGAGTGTTTTGGGGTGTCGGGGCAGGGGCGGGGTTGGGGGTGCGGGCAGGGCTGTGGGAAAGGGCCTTGGAGGGTCAGGAGAGGGGCTGGGGCGGGGCTGCAGGTGGGTGTGGGGCTGGGGCAGGAGGGCTGGGGTGTTTGGGGCCATAGGTCAGCTTCTCTAAAGAAGGTGAAGCCTCCGAGGGAGCTCTAGGCCCTCAGGCAGGGGCGGCTGGGGGCTCAGAGGCCCGGCTCTGTGTGTGTCTCCCCCACCACTGGCCCCTCATTTCTGGCTCAGAGCCACGGTGACTCTTGTCTGCTATTAAGCCCCATTCCTGGGGTCACCCAGCCCCTGTGCTCTGGTTCCAGCCGGCTCTGGACAGCAGAGCAGTTCCTTTGGCTCAGAAGGGTGGGGCACTGTGGGGAACAGGGGGGAAGGGGCTGCCCTCTGTCCAGGGAGGGCCCTGCCCACCCCCGCAGGATCTCGGTCCACCAAGCGTTCTTGTGTGTTCTGAGGACCCCGAGCAGCCCCTGCAACAAACCCGTTGTTTTAATCAATGACTCACTTCCGCTCCGGAGGCTGCCGGTGCTGGGGGAGGAGGTGGTGGCTCACTAGGCAGGCGTCCCGCAGCCCCGCTTTCATCCGAACGAGGAGAGGCTGGTGCAGACGGCGCAGCAGGGAGTGTCCGGGGAGCGGACCCGCGGCCACACACCGCGGCGCGGCACTTCGAAGGCACCCCCCAGCCTCAGAGCGGGCCCAGGCTGGGCAGGAGGGAGCCAGGTGCCTGGGCCGCCCGGCGGGCACGGACGCACACCTGGACGGGCGGCTGTCAGCCGACCCAGGGCTGTCACGTGGCTGCTAAAATTATTCCCTGACACGGCGGGTCTGCAGGTGCCTTTTCAGAGCACGCCAGAGCCCCCGAGCCCCACACACTTGGTGCGGCGTCCCAAGCTCAAAAGGCAGAAGCAGCCTTGGCGTCTATCAAAGGAGGAGGAACAAAAGGGAGAGATCGGGTTCACAGTTATGTCCCGGTTATGTTCCTGCCGCACACGGCCATTCTAGAACTTTCTCCATGGTGACAGGACCCCGACGGCCCACATCGGAGGGGCCTCTCTGTTCGGCTGGTCAAAGTCCTTTTTCTTCTGGCGCCAACAAGGCAGCCCGCCTTTAGGGTCTATATTACAAGGAGACATTTTCAAAGGAAGCCGCACAAAAGACGTTCGGCAGGCACATGCCCGGCTCCGTGGGCGGGCCCGCTGTTGGAGTTAGAGAGGGTGGGACTGGGGCTGGGACTTTTCCTCAGCTAGGAAGTCCCAGTCATCCGTTTTAATTTCCTCCAGAGAACTTTCCGCCCAGCACTTGGCATTTTCTAGGTGCTCAGTAAATGTGTGAAGGACTCTTGTCAATGGGAAAAAAACGCTTGTTAGGGACCCAGGGACCTGGGCCTGCAGACATGCTGGACCTTACGGATAGGGGAGTCTCGGGGGAGCCAGCAATCAGAGGGAGGGTCGGCAATGGGCAGAGAGCCGGGGGGGTGCTCAGACGCTGGCTGGCTGGCGGCTACTGACCTCGGCAAGCCCCCAGACCCTCGCTCTTGCCTGGGCCCAGGCCTCCCCATCCGTACCATAGGCAAGTTGGATGGAGCAGTGTTGGGACCCTGTCATCTCTGGGACACGTGCCGTGGTCTCCTGTGTGCCAGCCATGCTCAGACAGCTGCCCGGCCGGGGGCGATGGTCCATCCCTATGCCTCCTGGGCCTTCAAGGGAAAAAGCAGGCCCCCGTGCAAGGGCTCTTCGGCTGTGTTTGGGGAAGTAGTGATTCAGAGTTCCTGTGTTTAGCTGTCACTTCAGCCGAGAGGGGCTCATTTGGAGAAAGTAACTGGGAAGCAGGAGCGTGTGGCCTTGAGAAGAGAGTCGCCTACCTCCGTGCAGAGGGGCGGCCTGGCCGGTCAGCAGAGCCCTGTAGCCTGCTGCACGCCGCTCTGGTTTTGCCTGACCCGAGCACATTCCATCTGCTTGGGGCCGCCCTGTGGGCTGCATGGCTCCTGCCACAAGGTCTTACCCGGACTCAGGCCCATGCGGGCTGCTGGGAGTCATGTGGTGGCGGAGACTGGGGGGCTCTCCCTCACCTGCTCTTTTCTGACTCGCAGGGGGAGATCGGCCCCCCTGGTCCTAGAGGAGAAGATGGCCCCGAAGGCCCGAAGGGTCGCGGAGGTCCGAATGGTGACCCTGGTCCTCTGGGACCCCCCGGGGAGAAGGTATGTGACGTGGGACGCTCCATCGGCCCCTGGGGATAGACCCTTCTGATGGCCTTGGCTGTCCAGCTGGTGACTCCGCCGGACTGGGGCCCCCAGGGGGGATGGGCGTGATCTGACTCGGGTCCTGTCCCCTTTGCCTCCCTGGCACACTTGCAGCCTTCCCAGGGAGTTTGTCTGTTGACAGGTTCATCCTTTTCTCGTCCTGAGCCCGGCCTTTCTGAGCACTTTGCCAGCATCCTGGGAGAGCTCCTTCCCGCAGGGTTCCCAGAGCTTGGGGCGGGAGCCCCAGCAGCCCCGGCTCTGTCTCGCATGTGGGGACTCCTGCAGCTGTCCTCACCCCTGCACTCGGGGCTGCGGGAGGCCGTCCTGCTCTTCCCCTCGGCCCTGGCACAGGAGTGGGCTCCCAGAGCGCCCCGTCTTGCCCCAAGCCTAGGACCCTTTTACAAAAGGTTAAGCAATCTCAAGGGTAAAAGTTCTTTTATGGAAGATTTGCCTCAGGTTGCTTTTGCTTCAGCGTCATATTGTCTCTACTTGAGGAACCTTAGCTTTTACAACTGGCTAAGGCAGGGTTTTCTGGAGACGCCATCCCAGGGGGCAGGCAGGGGGTCTCTCTGAGTCCTTCGATCTTTGGAAACCGCAGCCCGCTCGGGCCCCTGCTGACACGTGCTGGTTTTCTCTGCTCTGAGAACGCGGACGGAGGAAGATGGTGCGGGCCGGATAACACAACGCCTTGTCTCTCCCCAGGGAAAACTCGGAGTGCCGGGATTACCGGGTTACCCAGGAAGACAAGGGCCCAAGGTAATCTGTGTGCACGTCAGGTGTTCGGACACCCCCTCCGGGCTCCTGCCTGCCCTGCCCCTTCCCGCCTGGTCACTGCTCCTGGGGAGGCTGCTGTGTGCCCCCGTCCCCCGCTGTGTTCACAGCCTTTGGCATTAGTCTGGCCAGTTTGGAAGGAGGTGCTGGGACCGTTAGCAGAGCCTTTCAGAGAAGGGAGCAAAGCCAGCCAGAGCCGAGGGCTGCAGGTAGCCGTGGCCACTGCTTTCTCTCCGCTGGGCGCCCGAGAAGCCGCGCTCACCTCTGCTTCACCCTGGAGACTGGAAGGTTATTTGCTCATAACTGAGCGTCAAAGGGAGATGAAACCTTCCTCATATGAAAATCATGTCCCGCTTTAAGTGAAACAGCTCCTCGAGGGTTTGGAAATCACTTAAAACATGATTTTTTTTTTTTCAAAACTCATCTTTTATTATTCATGGTTCGTCTTTAAAAAATAACCAGCCGCCTGCACCGGAGACATAATTAGTGGAGGAGGAGAGCTTCTGTCTCTCCCAGGTTTGCATCGGTGCCTTCCTGCCTTCCTGGCTCCTGTGCCTCTCCAGACTCCCAGGCTCTGTCTCCTGAGCGGGAGGCGCGCTGGGGGCGGGCTGCCCCGCTGGGCATTCCCATGCCACCTGAGGAAACAGCAGTCCCTCCCTAGAATGCTGAGACCCACCCCTGGGGCCTGGACCCACGCCCTGTGTGCAGGAGGCAGTTTGCTGTCAAGCAGGGATTTGTTCAGTGTCCAACAGTGGCGTGTGGGACGAGGCTGTGATGTGGCGGCACCCACTGCGTCTTGGAGGAAGAGGGGCCGAGGGACAGGTCTTCTCTCCTGGAGTGCGTGACCCTCGGGGGGCAGAGCCGAGAGAGGTTTGAGGGTGTGTGGTTCAAGTTCAAGCTGTGTCCTTGGAAGGCAAGGGTGGAGCTTTGGAGCTGCCTGGCTGTTCTGAGCGTCCCCGGGACGCCTGGATGGAGCCGCGGGGCTCTGCGGGACCTACACCGGGGGGCCCGTGGCACAGTCTCCTGCCGGATCGGCGGGTGGGCGCGGGGAGGGCGTGGGCCACTCTCAGCCCCGTGAAAGTGCCAGGCTTGGACAGGTGTGGGCTTTTTCTGACCTCAGCACGTGCTCAGGTCAGGATCTCGAGCCGCACGGAGAGTCGGGAGCCGCTCTGAAGCCGGCCACCCCCGCCTGTGAATGTGAGCGTGGGGGCGCCTTTGTGTCCCAGGGAAGCTCAGCTCTCGGTGTCTGGATACGCGCCGCACGGAGTCCCGAGTGCGTCGTCTGTCCGCGTGCCCCTTGTAGGTTTCTAGAAGGCACAGCTGTGAGTCGCTGCAGTCAGGGCATAAATGTGCATTGCTTTCGGACTCTGCGAGCCGCCCTGCTTTATTTAGGGGTGTTCTGGGAAGGCAACAAAACAGGACAACAGGCCCAGTAAACAAAGTATCTAAACGCGAGATCCGCACGTCACCTCTCGTTCGTCTCAGGGATCTGCGAGGCCTGTTCCTCCCAAGTACCAGCCTTTTGGAGACGTGGCTGTGGAGAAGGGAGAACGAGAAGCATGGTTAAGACAGCTTTGGTTTTTAGATGTGGCCTCTATGGGATGCTCAGGAAGCTTTTATGGAGAGGGTGGGCGAGGCTTGGGTGGGTGGGTGGAGGGGTCGACCGATGGGTGGATCGTCAGGTGGTGGATGGGTAGCAGGGGGTTGATGGCCGGCCGGCTGGATACAGGATGGACGGGTGTGCGGACAGATGGACGGTGGCTGGGTGGATGGTTAGAGGGGTGGGTGGGTGTGTGGACAGATGGGTGGGCTGGGGTGCGAGGTTGTGTCTGAGGCACTACACGTGGGGCGGGGCTCGCCCTGTGGCCCAGCTCTCACGCTCTTCATTGATCACCTCTCTTTCAGGGTTCTGTTGGATTTCCTGGCTTTCCTGGTGCCAACGGAGAGAAGGGTGGCAGGGTAAGGATAGCCCGACCTCTGGCCAGACGGCTTGTCTCCTGCCTGGGCGAATTGGCACTGGTGCACGGGGACACATTTTCTAGGAAATCTCGTTCGCTTTCACCCACTTTGCTGCCAAAACTGCTTCCCGCACAGCTGACCTTGAGCTCGTGACCTTTGGCTGCGCTGGCCAGAGACTCATCCTGCGCACGAGGCCGGGGGCGGTGGGCAGGAGGGGCAGTGGCCGGGGAGGGAAGCGTGTGGGGGGAACAGCGCTTTCTAGGGACCACCACGACCCCCACAGCTCCTCCGGCCCCGCGTGAAGCCAGGATTCATCCCTTTCAACCCAAGTAACGTTTCCCCCAGGCTAAGTTTAGAAGGAGAAAAAGGAATTTTCTCCTACTTTGTATGTCACCCTTTCCACCCGTCCGGACCAGGAAGCTCCTGTCCCTGGTCACTCCCCGGCTGCCACAGTCATAGGGCATCTGCCCAGTATGGCGTGCTGTGGTCCTCTCTGTTGTCGCCGTGAACCTCCGTGCTCTGCAGGGACGGGCGGGGGAAGCCCTGCCCCCACTCTGTCCCGACGCTCTGCTGGCCCAGCTGCCCGGCCGGGAGCTTACATGAGGCTGCCTGAGGGCCGCCCCTCAGGACACGGGATCTGCAGGCCTGTGGGGACCAAGGGGCCGGTCTGTGAGATGTGGGGGGACCCCAGGCCTCAGAAGGAGTGCAGCTTTTGGGTGTCCCGGGACAGGCCTGCCCCACAGAGCCCCATACTATAGCCCCTGGCGCCGGCGGGGACGGCACCTGCCCAGAGCGTGTGCTCCACACTGTCCTTACGGGGTGGGAGCAGAGGCCGTGAGCGCTCCTGGAAACGGAGAGACGCGTCAAACCAGCCAAAGCCGCGTGAACAAACGTGTCTGCCCGACGCATGGGGCGGAGAACGTGGGACCGCCCTCGGAGTGAACACGGGGGCACCGTCACCCTCTGGCTCTGGCTCTGGCTCTGGCTCTCTGCTCCGTATCTCCACGTCGATCCCGCCTGTCTCTGGGTCGACATCGGCGTGTGCGTCTCGTCCGTGGATCTGTCATCTGCCCACTGCCCTCCCCTCTTGTCTGTCCATCTGCTTCTTCCTTTGAGGGAGAGTCTGACAGGTGTGTTCAGGGGAGGCTGCCCTCTGCGGTGCCCACAGAGGCCACCACGGAGTGTGGCCTGGGGTCTGGGAAGCGTGGGGCGACAAGGGGGTGCTCCTGGTGGAGGCCTCATGACCTCTGACACCCTGCTGGGAGCCTCCCCGGGGGTGGGGGTCATGACATTCAGCGTCCGGTCCTGTGGTGTGACCACGCCCCTGTGCCGGCCGTGGAGGAGTCTGCCAGGCCGGGCAGGGATTGAGGCCCCGTGCGGCTGGGTCACATGGAGCCGTGGAGGCCTGGCGGGTGACCTGGGCTGCACTCCGGTCCGAGCCCCACTGCCCTCTCCTTGCCCGGCCAGCTGCTCAGGAGGCCGGCCGGATGCCAGGGTCTCCTCCCCCACCCCAAGCCCCCATGGGCCACTGTCCTCCTGCGTTGGTGCCATGGGTCACTGGGGACATTGTGGAAACTGAGGTGGTTGACGAGCAGGGCGGTGTGGGGCCTGGGGCTTGCACTGGTGAGCTCGTGGTTCCAGGCCCTGAAGCATGGATGCCCCAAGGAAACCATCTACGCTGGGAATTTCCAGGGATTCTGTAGCTTGTGAGTGGTGGTGACTGTATCCAGTGGCCACCGTGGCGAGGACGGGGCCAGAGACCAAAGATGTGAGCTTTGATAAAAGGGAATGGCTTAGGCCATGGCCAAACAGGACCGACCAGAATGTCCACTCATCGTGGGAGAGAAATAGTCCCCCTGCCCCTCCTGGGGTCTGGGGACACAGAGGCAAGCGGAGGATGTGGCATCTGGAGGAGGATGGCCGCGTCTGCCGTCCGAGACGGCCCTGCGCACAAGCGAACCTCGTTCTGCCATGGGTTTACACGCACGCCCCGGCGGAGACCCGCACGTTCACTACTCGCTCGTGGGCCGCCCACGCCCCAGGTCCCACAGGCAGCGGAGAACCTGTGACCCTGCATGGGAGAGGAGCCCCGAGGACGTGCGTCCACCTGGTGCCCCCTCTGGGAGAGATGTCTGTGTTCTGGAACCTTCCCCAGGGAAGGAGAGAGGAATTGTCTCCCAGTGACAGTGACCTTCCCTGACCCCTCGTGGTTTTCAACCCTCCAGTGACGGTGGCAGTCTGGTGGCTCGCCGCCCCTTCCCAAGCAACTTGTGGGGTAGTTCCTGGCACCCTGACACTGTGTCTGTCTGTCCATCTGTACAGACAGCAAGCGTGGGGCACCTCCTCGGCCCCCGTGTCCCAGGTGCCCTTGGAGCCCTGAGGACGCAGCGGAAAAGCCCCCATCCCCGCCCTCGGGGACCTTCTAGAGGTTGGGCCACTGGGCAAATCCGTAAGTAAAGCAGTCAGCGGTGCGAGCTGGGAGCACACGAAGCAGGATGGGCAGAGGGGGTCACCACAGAGGTGGGCCGGGGTCAGGGACAGAGTGGCACGAGTGGGCCTGCCTGGGGGGCAGAGCGGGTCAGGGCCAGGGGCCGTCCCACGGATGAGAGGGCAGTGAGCAGGCGGAGGCGGAGGGAAGGGCGGCGTCCGCAGGGCTCCGGGCCGGGAGCACGGTGAGGTCCTGCTGCTTGACCGGCGGCGCTGGCTGCGCTTACAACGTCCTCCCGAGAGTCCCAAGCGGAAATTGTCAGGACGCGGATGAGAACCAGGGGGAAGGTGGTGAGAAGCGGAAGTTCCTGGCACTGGTGGCGGAGGCTACTCCTCGCCGGCCCTGAGCCCCCACTGACCCGGGGGGCGGCTCTGCGGGGCCGGCGGCCGAGGGGGATCAGGGTCCAGAAGCACCATCTGCGTTTGGCTGTTTCTGGGGCTGCATGTGCCTCTGCAGCGGGGACGCGAGGACAGGCGCGCACAGGCAAGCCACCAAGAAGACCGTGCTCGGGGTGCTTTCTGTCCAGCAGCGTCCGTGCCTCTCTGGCGGGGCTTCGTTTACAAAGAAGACCTGGGAGGCCTGGGTGGACCACGGCGGCTGTCCGCGCTGGGGCGGGTCGTCTCCGCGGGACGACAGTGGGCCGGGCGCCGAGGGTGGGGGTTTGGGGATGAGGCTGGGGTGCAGAGACGTGCGCCTTTGTGCACCCCCAAACGCCAAGCAGCAGCCAGGGCTGGCCCCGGCCTCCACGCTGGTGAAAGTCGACCGTTGGAAGAAAGCAAACGTTTCGTTAATTTTCGTATGCCAATATTTATTTGAAGGCAAAGGATATTGCTGTATCATTAAAGCAGGGAAACCAGAGTGCATTGTTAAAAGGCAACATAATTATCTCATCAGCATACACGGTTTTATTAAATTCATTTCAAGATGGGAGGCTGCAGGAAGCTGTTTTGATTCTGGTAACAAACAAGGAAGAGCTGGGGAGAGGCCGCGTGTCGGGCTGTTAGCAGCACAGCTCTGTCTTGGGCGTTACCGTTAGAAACCGGAGTAAGATTCTGGAAAATCAGTCGAGAGGCGGCGGAGACACCCAGGGGGCGTTCAGCCCGCTGCTCCCGCACGCCATAGGTAAACTGCCTTTACCGCTTATCAGAGCTTTGCTTCGGAGGAAAAAAAAAAGACACAGCGCCTCTGTTTCCCATGGTTTGGAAAATGCAGAACAACGACAGCAAGAAAAAGGAGTCCTCATTCTATTAGAAGAAGCAAATGAGTTTGGGTGTATGACTTATCTATTGAGTTGCAAGTTTGCTTGTCTGCGGAGCCTGTTGAAAATTTAATGGCTAATAGTCTCGACAGTAGCAAAAGTAAATTATGTATGAAAGGGGTTGACGTTCTTCTCTTCTCTTGCAATAATGATCCCCCCCGCCCCCACCCCTGGGAGAGAGAGAGGGAAAGGGCGGGCGGAGGGGTGTTGATGCTTGTGAAAAGGAAGCCAGATAGGAAACCAGATAACGGAGGTACACATCCATCAGGGTGCGGGAGGAAAATTGGATTTCTGCAGGCCTGAGCCGGAGCACAAAGCCCCGTGTATTGAATGTGCAGTGCAGTCCTTCAGCCCGGAAAAATCCCCTGTAAAAGCAAAGATAAGGAAAGGGGGCCTTCTTCCTTCCTGTCGCTGAGCCCTCTCCCCGTGACCCGGAGGCGGCCGGCCCCGAGGCCGTGGCAGGTGTCTCGAGCTACTGACCAGCCCCTTCTTCTCTGGTTCTAGGGCACACCTGGGAAGCCGGGACCACGGGGGCAACGAGGCCCGACGGTAACCGCCCTCCGGGCTTCCAGAAGCGGGAGCGCGTTGCGGGGAGCCTGCCCGGTGGGAGGGGCAGGGAGGTCTTGAGGGCTGGGATGCTCCGAGCTCACCTTCCCTCTCTCCTGCCTGCGCAGGGTCCGCGGGGTGAACGAGGCCCCCGGGGCATCACTGGGAAGCCTGGCCCCAAGGTAGGTTTTCAGTGTTTTTTGGGGTGCCTGCCGGTTACCTGTGGCCTTCTCATTTGGAGAAACAAAAATGAAAGAAAGACGTTTGCTTGAGGGTATTTAAGAAGGAGCTGGTCCAGCAGCTCTTGGGCAGGTCAGGTTGAATTGAATCACGTGTCTCGACCCCGAGAGCAGAGATGGGAAGGGCCCCTCCCGATACTGGGACCCCTGAGACCGCAGCCTCAAGGCCCTAGGAGGCCCACAGCGCTTTGCACAAATGCCAAACCGTCCTGCTACCCACCCTCCAGTTCTAGTGGGGAAGCCCTATTTCTTTTCTTGAAAAGCATTTGAAAGCTATAGAGAGAGCTTTGCCAGAAATGGAAAGGAAGTTCTTTCTGCTTCAGGAGAGAGCCTGAGCCCGTCTCCCACGTTCCCTCTTCCCACCAAGGGGCACTGACGCCAGCTCCCCCCGGTTCTCTGTGCGGAGCCGCATGGCCGCCAAGCAGCCCCCCCGCCCCAGTCTCTCTGGGATGCCAGTCCCAAGTGCCTTCCCACCAGGGACATGGGCCTTCTGGTTGGCCGGGGAGCAGCGCCAGGCCGCCCCAGGCTGACCGATGTGCCCGCTGGAGGCCACTGTGCGCTCTTCCACGAGGAGCGCGCTCCCGTACGCGGACGTAAGGCTCTCCTGCGAGAGCCAGGGAGCGGCCCCTGTCTCGGCTCGGGGGCCCGGAGCGGACGCCGTGTCCTGTTCCCCCCCACAGGATTTCTCGATGCATTTCTTGGTGGGAGCACAGCCTTTGCCCCCCCGCAGGGGACGGTCCTCGGGGAAATGTCACAGCCCCGCAGATCGCAGCTCAGTGCCTGACCTGGGCACAGAGGCGAGATGACAGACGGCTGTGGGGGGCGTGCCCCAAGGGCAGGTGCCCTCGGCTCTTTCCTGAGAACCGGGTGACCTGCACACGGGCTCACGTGACGTCTGTGACTCTGACCCCAGCGATGTCCCGGGCCAGAGTCTTTCTGCCGTGAACAGTAATACCACGGGTAATAATAAAGCTCTTCTTGCTCTGTCCCTCCCTCCCTAGGGCAACTCTGGAGGTGATGGCCCGGCTGGCCCTCCGGGTGAACGGGTGAGCATCTCTGGGGGAGCAGCTTTTGCCTGAAATTGTCCCTGTCCGTTTCTTCCTGGGGTGGGCTGGGGGGGAGGAGGGCGTGCCTTTGACCCTCCTGGAGGAGCGGGTTTTCCTCAAGGGCAGTGGGAGTGAAGTCTCCTGCCTGCTGAAGTCAGCAACTCCCTCCCCTTGGCTGTGGTCTTGGGGCTCAGAGGCGGCTGAGCTGTCAGGCAACTGGGCCCTCGGCCCCATGCTGGCCCCTCAGCTCCCCGGCCTGACCTTGTACATGTTGGTGAGGAGAGGCTAGAATAAATGGAGAAAGGGTCCGGGGGTGGTGGGAGCAGAGAGGAACATCGCTCAGAGAGCCAACAACTCAGGAAGACAGCGGTGGGGCGGCTGGGCCCCCACACGGCGGGGAAATAACTTCTATGCTCAGCTGGCCGTGCTCTGTCCCCAGGGACCCAACGGACCCCAAGGACCCACCGGTTTCCCTGGACCCAAGGGCCCCCCTGTAAGTAATGTGTTTCCTTGTTGCATGGGCTCGGGGATTCCTGGAGACCTTCGTCCTTCCCCGGGGGCTCTGTGCAGGCCCCTCCCGGTGGGCCGGTGGGAGAGGTGTCAGCGGGGAAACTGGCTGGAGAGAGCTGCTTTTCAGAAGCGCGGAGCTCGCTCTCACTGAGAGCAGCATGATCTTCTAGTGGGGCCCAGTGTGAGTGTCCTGGGGCTGCGCCAGGTGACCACCGACAGCAGCAACGTGTTCTCTCATAGTCTGGAGGCCAAAACTCCAAGTCCAGAAGTTGGCTGGGCGGGTGCCTTCCGGGAGGCCCTGGGGGAGACTGTCCCTTGCCCCCTCCTGGCTTCCTGTGGCTGGCGGCTGACTTCCACCCCGTCCTGCCTCTGTCCTCACGTGGCCGCCTCCTCCCTGGGCCTCTTGGGGTCTTCAAACCTCCCGTCTTGTTGTGAGGACACCAGTCACTGGCTTAGGGCCCACCCTAGTGCCGTATGACCTCGTCTTGACTCGATGACGTCGGCAAAGCCTCGGTGTCTGAGTGAGGTCGTCCTCACAGGTGTGGGGGATGAGGACTCAACCTGGGTTTGGGGGACGCACCTCATTAATTCGGAAGAGGCACCGTAAGTGCCTGGAGGTCAGCACCAGGACAGGACCCTGGGTCCCCAAGCCGCCTGCCTCAGTTTCCCCCCGGGAGGTGAAGAGCGGCCCTCGGGATGGCATAGGTGCCGTGACAAATGGTTATGGGCATTTTCTCCGAAACGGGGTGGCAGTCACCCCCCCGGTATGGGATTAAATCCCAAAGCAGCGTGCATCTCAGAAGCGAATAAAACTTCTTCCCTTTGCTTCTTTCTTCAGGGCCCACCGGGCAAGGACGGGCTCCCGGGACACCCTGGACAGAGAGGAGAGACCGTGAGTATGGGCGGTGTGGGCACACAGGGATCCGGGGATGAGGGTTGGTCCGGCCTCTCCCGCAGCCCTGCACGGGGCCTCCGCCTCCTGTGCTCAGTGGGCTTGGGAGGGAGCGGCCGCCTCGGGAAGGGCCCCTGAGGCCCGGGCCGCCTCCCGCTGACCCGGGGTCAGCCTGTCTGTGCACAACCCCGGGCAGGCTCTGGGGGAAGAGGCAGGTGCCGCCTCCACCTCGTCTCAGCCACTGTGGTCCAAGGTCACATGGAGGTCACAAGGTCACACCTCGTGGCAGACAAGATGCTGCTGCACGCAGTTTCCTCGTCCTCCACGAAATCCCTGTGAGGGCAGCGTCACGTTCAGACGGGAGGGAGCCAGGAGGGCTCTGCGGCGTCAGACGGGAGGGGAGCCATGCGTGAAGCTACAGCAGGACGGCCGCGGGCCTTGCACCGGGCCGGGCCTCCTCTCTCCCGGCCCTTCCGGCCTCGGGCTTGACGGCAGGAGCTGGGCAGGGGCTCCTCCGAGGAGACGGGGGTGGGGGGGGCTTCCAGCTCTGCTCACCGTCAGCCACTTTGCCGCCCCACGCCCACCGCCCACCTTGCCCTTCCCTTTAGGAGAGCCCAGCACTGGCTGTGCCATCTGGGCACTTCCAGTTGGGAACAAAAGCATTTTTTAGAAATAAGGTCACTTCCTGGCCCTGTGGGCCATTTGGGATTTGACCCAGCACATGGTGGCCACCACGGGCATGTCCTGGAGTAGGCTGTGGTGGGGGACACCTGTGACCTTGAAGCTCCAGGCTCGGACAGCCGGGGAGCCCGTAGCCACCAGAAAGATGGGGGAGGTTGCTGGGAGGCCCTTTGTCCCCACAGCTGGGTTTTTTTGGGATCACAGGTCTCTGAAAGGCTCTCACGGCCAACGGGGTCCCTGTGTCCAGCGAGACTTGGGACGCCAGATTTAACATCTTCTTGGCGCTCGTTCTAAAAAAACACGTCCCTTTGTCTCTCTGGTTCATTGTGATGAAACCTCTTTTAATTACACCTTCCCGGCGTTCTGCTGCGCGGCGGGTGCTGGCTGATAAGCGCTGCGTACCTTGCTCTTTTGTTTATAGAGAAAAATTAAATCATCTCATCTGAGCTTTGCATATTTTTCTCTAATGCTGTTCCGAGGAGATGAGACAGGAGGCTTTGCCAAGTGTGTGGTTTTCTCCCTCTGACTTATCCTGAAGAAAGGCTGCTAGAATAATGAAGCGGCTTGTCTTTGCTGGGAAAGTAGCCCCAGGACCCCCCAGTACCTCCGCCATGCCTGGCTGTCCTCGGGGACATGGGAGCAGCCCTCTCCGGACCGGCCAGGACAGAGGGCTCCAACGAGGGGCCCAGACACATCCTTCAGAAGTTGTCTTTTTGGTCAGGGGTTGACTTCACTCTTCAGGAAATACATGCACAAGAGATCGATTCTTCTAGATGTGAACCCAAAGCCTGTTTCTGGGCCAGGGGCTGGAGACTGATTCCATCCTTAGCGGCCAATGATGGTCCTGCCTCCGGGCAAACAGAGAGGCCCTTTCGGCCTTTACACTCAGGCTGCCGGCTCCCCTTGGTCACTTCGACCCTGGCCCACTAAGCAGGGGGTCTTCAGCCTGTCCCCCACCCGTCATTTCTGACCCTGGAAATGCTGCCTACAAAGAATTCTGCTTGAAAAATGGCCATTTCCATGCGTTGTACGCCACTGCCCTGGGCCTAAAGAGAAGGGCCCTCTGAGAATTTGAAGAGATGCCGACTCACCCCAGGTTTGCACGGTCCCCCGGCGTCGCAGGAAGTTTCAAAGGCCGGCACAGTGGCCATCCTCCCAGGGAGGCAGGGGACCGCCCCTGACCGTCAGCCACGCGGGCAGGTCCGCTCGCCCTCTGGCTCTCGCTGGGGCTTACGGCTTCCCGCTCCAGATCCTGGAGCTTCCGCCCATGGCTTCCCGGGCATCCCGTCTGCACATCTCCACCAGCTCACGTGGCCCCTGCAGGTGGCATATCGTTGGCATGTTTCGTGCTCTGTAGACATGCCGGAAATCAAGCCTCCCTCTTCGCAGTCTGCTTGCTCCTTGAAGGAGGTGTGTGCAGCACAGCCAACATCCAAAGGGAAGCCGGGATCGTTGCCCGCGAGAGGCGTGCAGGCCGAAGCAAGAAATTCCCACGGAACCGAGCTCACGGCACCTTCCAGCCGCTGGATTACAAAAGCAGCCATTTCCACGCACGCCCAGGGGCCGGTGAGGTCACCTGTCACGTGGCAGAGACCTTAGTGACCCGCGCAGGATGACCTTCCAGAGCCACTAATGAGAAATGGCCCAGAGGTCGCGCCTGAGTCGAGGTTCCAGAGGCTGAGAACCGGCAGCACGTTGGCTGGGAAAATGAACACTTAGCGGCATTATAAAGATTAGCGGTTTTAAAATCTATTTCTCAGCACAAAAACAGGGCAGTGGCAAGCAGTGAGTGAAGCTAACTTGTCTGGCTTCATTATCTGCGTGAAATTAATGCGGACCCAGAACAGGAGAGCTGGGCGCTCTGGGTGACGTCGGGAGCCTGAGCTCTTTGGGGCTGGGGCGGGGGCTGGGGCGTGAGCCTTCTGATGGGAGCCGCTGGGTCCGCTCAGGTGCTGACTCTCTCCGCAGGGTTTCCAAGGCAAGACCGGCCCCCCCGGGCCCCCGGGCGTCGTCGGGCCTCAGGTGAGCGGCGGTGGCCCCGGCTTTCGTGGGCCATCCGTGTGGCGCGCCCAGGAGGGCGGGAGGTGGCCCCGGATTCGGAAGGTGTAGGTGCAGCTCCTGCAGAGTCCTGCGTCCCACAGGCTCGCTGGCATTCAGAGCTGAGCCCCGCACAGGGAGCCAGATGGGAGGGTGGGGGACGGTTGAGCAGTCAGTGAGAGCAGCGCAGGCACAACAGAGAGGGCCCGCGGGCGGTTGGGGCTGGGCCAGCCAGGCAGGGCCCCGCGGTGCCTGCTCTTCCCTGCTCCCCCGTCCCCCCGCCACAGCCCAGGCCTCCCACCCTGGGCTCTGGTTAGCGCCCCCGGCCTGTGCTGCTACCCGCCAGTGGAGCTCCCACTGCCGGGCGGCTTTGCAGCCGGGACTGATGGCTTCGAGCTTACTGGCGAGCTCCCACCTCACAGAGCGGTAAATGAGACGTTGACCCACTGTGGCCTTGGGCCTCGGGAAGCATGGCACGCCGCCCACCTCTGTGTGGCGATCCGGCCCCCCTCATGGACCCAGCTCCCTGTTACATCCCACCCCGTCCATTCTGCTCTCTTCCTTCTGGATTTTTATGGGAAGGAAGAGACACGGCATGGGGTTTGGTGGGGGGGAACGCAGCGGACCCTCGGCCTCCATGGCCCGGGCTGTCCGTAGCTTGGGAAGAGAAGGTTGCTCCCTGGCATGTCCCTTGGAAATGTTTGTGGGTGACACTGACTTCCCGCACAGGGTCCCACGGGAGAGACTGGTCCGATGGGCGAGCGTGGCCACCCTGGGCCCCCAGGTCCCCCCGGCGAACAGGGGCTCCCGGGCCTGGCCGGGAAAGAAGGCATGAAGGTGAGTTAGTCGGGGCCTCCGTGCCAGCCCAGGCTTCCTGAGGGAAGTTTTCTCCTGCCCTGAAAAGACTCCGAATGACTAATTTCTCAGACAAACACTCTTCGTGCCTGTCCGATTCCCAGACCACACTTGGCCCTGCTTTCACCGGGTCTGAAGGAGGAGGCGAGCTGGCTTGTTGCAGGGATGGGTGGTAATGGGGCTGCGGCTCAGGTTATCCTTGGCTTTCTGCCCCGGGACTGGGTCTTGCTGACCTCCCCTCCCGCAGCTGCCACACCGGCTCCCAGAAACACGCTTCGTGTCTGAAAATAATTTAGCAGAAAGTGACCCTCAGAAAGTTTCCCATCACTAGAGGCGGAGGCATAAATAATAAAAATGGAAAGGCAGGCAGTCGCTTTTCTGTCCTACCTCTTAGCATGGGTCCTGCACCCCCTCGTCGTTCCTCGGGGTTCTGTCCCCACCACGGGGGCGCCCCGCGTGGTGGTCGTGATTCCACGACCGTGTATCAGCTTGAGATGGCGAGCCCTCCCTTTGCCACGTTCCAGGGAGGGACACAGCAGAGCCAGCCATTTCGATGAGCCCACTTGTAAGACTAAACCCCAAAACCACGAGGCAGCGTAAAACCTCACCGGTCTGGTGCACACCTCTGTGGGTGCCCGTGTGTGCGAGCTGGGATGCACACGTGTCCCGAACATGACACGACACACGTGGGCACGGCAGGTGTAAGTCCCAGTCCCCGAGAGGGCCCTCCGAGTTTGGAAAGGAGGCCATGGGTGTGCTGCTCAGAGACCCCTCTGCTCCCACGTTAGGCCCCAGAGAAAGTTCTGGAAGCTCTTTGGAACAAATCAAACCCTGCCTGAGCCCAGGTCAAGCTGGGGGAGGAAGCCCGCCCCGCCCCCCGTCCCCTTCCTCCCCTGCTCTTGGACGTTGCTCAGAGACTCATCGATGGCTCTGGTTTCAGGGTGACCCAGGTCCTGCCGGCCTCCCCGGGAAAGACGGCCCTCCTGGGTTACGCGGCTTCCCTGGGGATCGAGGGCTTCCTGGCCCAGTGGTGAGTGAGTGGCCCGGCGGGGGACGGAGCTGGACACTGCCCAGCCGGGGGGCCTGTCCCCACGATTCCCCGACTCCACTCTTGTTGCTCTGCAGGGCGCACTTGGACTGAAAGGCAGTGAAGGCCCGCCTGGCCCACCCGGCCCAGCGGTGAGTACTGTGGCCAGCACCGACGTTTTCTTCCATCCTCTGCCTCAAGACCTAGTCCGCAGGCGAGACGGGGCGGCCTGACAGAGCATGCACATCTGCCCTGGCCTGCTGTGGGTCCTAAGAAGTCCACGGGTGGAGGGGGACGGAGGGCCACAGGCTGGCCCGGGGGGGGACAGCAAGCCAGGGGTGCATGGTGAGGGCAGGTGGAAAAGTGGGCAGAGGGAAGGCAGGGCCACGGGGTCCCATCGCGCTTTGGGGGGAGCATGCTGGCGTGCTTAGTGTAGGTCTGGGCCAGGGGCTGTGGCAGGGCACAGATCTCTCCCGCCCGGAGCATGGATTTGAGGGCTGGATGGCCCGCATGCCCTGGGCTGCCCACGCAGAGGCCAGCCAGCACACGTACAGTCTGTCCCCAGAGCTGAGGGCCCTGGGGGCTCCTACAAGTGCTGCCTGTCACCTGAATGGTCCCCTCCAGCATTCAGAGCCAGCTATGAGACCTCTGAGGATACAGTGTCCCCACAGCTGCCTCTGTGGTCTGGGGGACACAGGAGCCATGTGGGGCTGTGACCACCCTGCCCACAGATGCTTGGGCTGACATGCTCGATGGACATGTGACTCCCCCCGTTCCTCAGATGGGGCCCATCTCACAGCCTGTGCTCTGCTGCTCAGATCGGAGGGTCGCAGGAGCTGCCCGGGGCCCCGTCTGGGTCTGGACACAGACCATAAAATAACCCCACCTTTTCCCAGCTGAGTCATGGACCATTCCGGAGAGTCGGCAGCTGGGAAGCCAGGCCTTTCTTTGAAATGTTGCCTTTCGTTCCGATAAAGGCCAGTGCTGATCCTCAAAGTAGGCCTGGTTCCCGCCTATTGGTGGTGCTCCCGGGTCTTGAGCCTCACCCATGGAATGTGGGGGAACAGGCAGAAAGGGAACCCTTTGTGGGCAGGTGGGCCCCAGAGAGGTGCCCAGGTGAGGAGGTCGCCCCAGGGGAGCAGCTGAGGAAGAGGAAGGCTTGTGCTTGGGATCATAGGAAGGGAGGAGCTACGAGAGACCCAGAGCTGGTCTGAGCCATCTGTGCAGCCCAGGGCCCTGCAGCTACTGAGGGCTCTAGAGTGAGGGTAAGCGGAGTGGAAAATTGTATTCATGCATTTTGAGATTCTTGGAAATGAACCATTTTCTCGCCCACCCCAGGGATCTCCAGGGGAGAGAGGTCCGGCCGGAGCTGCTGGGCCCATTGGAATCCCGGGGAGACCCGGGCCCCAAGGACCTCCAGGGCCAGCTGGGGAGAAAGGAGCTCCTGTGAGTACTGCCTTGGGGGCGCAGGGGCCCTCCCCACCCCAGCCTTGTCTGTCCCTGCCACTAGTGTGGGTGCCCCAGGGACTTGTAGGATGTGGGAGGTAGGTGGAGCCCATGGTTGTGCCTCCAGGAAAGTCTGTCTGTTCCCAGCATCCTGACTGAGCTCCAAGGCTGGGTTCCCAGGGCTGGCCAGGTTTTATCAGGGAGTGACCCGTGCCAGAGGGGTCCTGGGGAGCATTTTGGCCAAGGCCCAGCCTGTAGAACCTGTGCATCTGTGTCCCGGCACGTGCGGATAGAGGGAAGGGCTGGGGACAGCGTGTGTCCCAGTGTGGCCTTGGCCTCGGTCTAGCCTCTGAGCCCATGTGTGGACGGGTCCTAGCTGCCTGCTGTGTGCACAGCCGCTCCGGCCGGCCTGAGCCAGGCTGGTCTTTGTGTGAGAAGGGTGGGTGTTGGGGATGGGGGTCCCCTCTGCCGGCCTGGGGACAGGAATGGAGAAAAGATGGGTTGGGAGGAAGTTTCTTCCTGGACCCCCGACAGCCGACCTCTCAGTGACCATGCGTGTGCCCGCCCAGCTGAGCGTGGAGGCATTGTGATTCCTCCCGCCCCAGCCTCAGTTTTCCTGCAAGAGATTAACAGGTCCGTCTTGTCTGGACTGCTCTTGGGAAGCCAACACCTGCCCTCCACCGAGGGCTTCCCCCGAATAACCGCAAAACGCCGGTTACTGCCCTGGCTCCCGCTCTGACCTCGTCTGGCATTCCCCCGCGGGTTGTGCAAACTCCCCCCTGCCTCATGTGCCAATGGCCATTGAGACAAATTTCACTCCAGCTTCCGGTCTGCGGTCACACGTCAGCATGAGCGGCCTTCCGGGGGGAGAGGGCAAATGTGCACACAGGTGCTCTCTGACGGGGTCCGGACGCCCACACTGACGGGCTCCTGCTGGAGAGACAGTCTTTCTCCTGCGTCCCGCGCTCTGGACCGTGTGCGGGAAGGGCCCAGGTGCCTTCTGTGGGCAGGAGCTCCCCGTTGAAACCATGCTGGAGTGTCTGCCCCCCCAAGAAGCCCATTCAGTCCGGTCTTGGCGATTCTGAAGCCGGCTAATCATTTCTGCTGAGGCCACGGACATCCACCCAGTAGAACCCCGTGCTAGGAGCCCGCCTTCGCTGGGGTGTTCAGTGTGCACAGACTGGTGGGAAACAGTTAGGTCTGTTGCTTCGGGAGAGTAAACACTCGAGTGGAAACCTCTCAGAGTTGCACTCACCAGCTGAAAGCTTGTCATTCTCCCCAAATAGCTCCGGAGAGAGGACAAGGCCAGTTGTCTCCGAGCACAGCTGACCTGACCAGTAACGTCAGGCGGGAAGGTTCCAGGCGAGCCAGAGTCAGCCTGGGCATTTTCTGGCTTCATTAGGATAGAAATTTATCTCGATAGGAATGAAATTGAGGGCCCGGGCGTGTCTTGTGTGGCAGGAAGGGATGGGACAGAGCAGTGATGTCCAGGCAGACGCTGGCCGTGTTTAGGTCCCGAGACCGAGTGCTCGTGTTCTCTCCTGTGTCTCCTCCCCAACATGCACCCCAACCTCGTTCTGCGCTCACAGAGTGGTTCTGACTCTGGGAAATATGAGCAAAGCCGGGCCTTAGGATGTTCGAGATTCCCATGGGCAGCTACAAGGGAAATGAACCAGTAGAATTACAAGAAAAGAGAGATGGGCATGTGCATGCCTGTTTGGTGCGGAGTGTTCCCAGAGAACTGGAAGGGCGGGAACGTGGCTGGAGGCCAGGCTCAGGCCCTCCCGGCCACTAGCACGGATGGTCCCACCTGCAGGCTCAGGAATCTGGCTGGCTGGGCTGACTCCCAGCCCCACTGCTTGCCCACCGTGCCTCAGTGTCCCCATTTCTAAAAGAAGCATTCTTTCTAAGAAGGGCACAGACGAAAGGCACCGGTGCCCGGGAAGCGGGTGGCATAGGACTGGGCTCAGCTCAGAGTCGCCCTCTGCATAGCAGGGGCTAAAATCCACGGGGACCATGACAAGGGTCACTGCCCCAAACTGCTGGCTCCCTGCCCGTGGGCCCCTCCTCTTTGTGGTGGCGGGACATTCCCATGATGGAGCTCTGTTTGACCAGGGATCTTCTCTCCTCTGTAGGGCGAAAAAGGGCCCCAAGGCCCAGCTGGCCGAGACGGCCTCCAGGGTCCTGTGGGGCTCCCCGGTCCAGCTGGCCCCGTGGGCCCCCCGGGAGAAGACGGAGATAAGGTAAGGCGAGCTGGGACGGGTCCTTCTGCCCACGGAGGACATGCAGCACGGCCCGTGGGTGCTGGCTGCCCAGGGACCCCGGCCTGCCCTGTGCGCTGGGTGCCAGTGCGTGGTTTCAGAGAAGCTCACGGTTCCGTGGTGGGGAGGGAGACTGTGGGCGCACGGGGGGCCCTGGGAGATGCTTCCGCGTGCCGAGACCTTCCCTGCCCGCTCCCGATGCAGCCCCTCGGCGCTGGGCGTGGGGCCCGCGGTAAATGAGGTCTTACTCAGTTTCTGTTTTCCAGTGTCTCCGCTGGCCTTGTCCCGGCCCCCTTCCCCCCGAGCTTTCTCATTCCCGCGCGGCTCCTGCGGGAGCTGGTGTCTCGGTCCTCGCGCAGCGGGGACAGTGGAATTTAGCTCTCCCGGTGAACTCTGCATTTGTGATACACTTCCGACTTGTCCCCTGTGTGCAGGGGACACCGCCTCTCGGGGTGGGGCACAGCTCCGAGCGGGGATGCTAGAGGCGTTAATACCCACCCCAGGGCTCAGTGGCCCAGCCGCCCCGTTCCACCGCCCACCTGACAGCGTCAATATTGTCGCCGATCCTCCTGTCCGCTGAGCTCACACCGCGCGACATCCCGGCCTCGTGCCCGTGCACTGTGTTAGAGGGGAGATCAACTTAATTTGTGGAAACGTCTCTTCCTCGGACTGCTCTCCGGCCGCCCTGGAGAGGACGTTAATCTTAATCCCCAAGAAAAGTAATTATGAGGCGCAGATAACATGCAGACTGTTCAAGGATAACGGACCTTCCTCGTCTTCCCGCAGGGAGAGATCGGGGAGCCTGGACAGAAGGGGAGCAAGGGGGACAAGGGCGAGCAGGTACGGGGCCGCACACACTCGCCGCCAGTTAATGCCGTCCTGGACAGCACCACGTCGGCCGCCCGGAGCAGGACGCAGCTCCTGGGCTTCCTTTCCCGCTGGAACTCGTGTGTGGGTGGCGGGCATGCACGCGTGCCCTGGGGGGGTGCATACATGCCCACGCGTGTTCGTATCCGAGGGGATCCCTCACCAACAGGCGAGCAGGAAGCGTTCGCGGGCTTCGTAGAATAGAGCTGGGGTGTGTGCGCTGTTCAGCTCCACAGCCCGGGTCACGGCCGTCCTGTGATGCTCGGGACTGTGGGCGCCCCCAGGAGCAGCCCCCTGACCCGTGCCCCTTCATTTTACTTGTCTGCTCGGAAGTCCCAGTGAGTCCCTCGGCTGCCGGCTCCTTCCTGGTAGTGGGGACCTTCCTGCCACCGGGTGCCGGGCACATGCCCAGGATGGCGCTATCTGGGCCTCTGGCTTCCCTCTCTCACTTGTTCCTGGGGCCATCGTGGAATGTGTGTGGGGGACGCATGGGGGCCGGTGTCACACTTCCAGGCATGGACTCCACTCAGGTCCTAGCTCTGCGTGGGGAGCCGCCCGGTGTCCAGCCTTGTTTTCAAAACAGGGCCCAGAGGTGTGCAGCCCAG
Source organism: Mellivora capensis (assembly GCA_004024625.1). Classification (NCBI taxonomy): domain Eukaryota; kingdom Metazoa; phylum Chordata; class Mammalia; order Carnivora; family Mustelidae; genus Mellivora; species Mellivora capensis. The sequence continues at coordinate 37,382 of PISX010006651.1, read as the reverse complement.
GTCCTGGGTGTGTGTGGAGTGAAGATGAGGCTCCGGGGCCACTGCCCCGCCCCCTCTGTGACGACACTCGGGCCTGGACCCAGAGCCGGCAGGGAGCCGGCGCCGTCGGGCTGGACTTCTTCTCTGGGTGGCCACGTGCGGGGGCTGAGCCGACGGCCTCGCACCGTGGTCCTCCTCGGCCTCCGCTGTGATCAGGGAAGCAATCGTGTCTCTCTTTTCCCCCACAGGGTCCACCCGGGCCCACTGGTCCGCAGGGCCCCATCGGACAGCCAGGCCCCTCCGTGAGTATCTGTGCTTCGGGGACCCCCGGACATCCTGAGCCCCTCCCGCCAGCGGGGCCCAGCCAACTACTCCTCACCCACGCCCCACTCTCTCCTGCAGGGAGCCGATGGCGAGCCAGGCCCTCGCGGCCAGCAAGGCCTCTTTGGGCAGAAAGGGGACGAAGGTCCAAGAGGTTTTCCTGGGCCCCCCGGGCCGGTGGGGCTGCAGGTAAATACAGGGTTTGGGGGCGGGGGGCTGCTGGTCTACCTCAGATGCTCTCTGCCCCTCCCTCTCCCCTTGCCTCTCCTCCCCTGCCCCTCTGTCCCCTTCCCTGCTCTCTCGGTACCCATGCCTCTACTTCCTCTCTCCTCCTCTCTTTTCCCTCCCCTTCCCTCCTCTCCTCCCTCTCCTCTCCCCTCCCCTCCCTCCCCTCTCCTCTCCTCCTACATGAGAAGAGTGGGGAATCTCAGACCAGGCTTTGGGGACCTCCCAGGACCTCCCAGGACCTCCTCCTTAGTTAGAAGCAAGGCCAGTTTCCATAATTGCAGACGTGTCTGTATTTGTGACTCTTAACTAGCGGGACGTCTCTCTGAGCTCACTGTAGAGATGCTGGGAGTGATTGGCCGATCGTAAACATGGAAAGGAAAACGGTGCCTTCCACACGGACTACCCAGGGAGGGTGGCTGGGAGCGCTCGGGCACGTTTCAGCTCCAAAGCTTCGTGCGCGTGTGCTCACCTGCCCACAGGCACCCGTGTGGCTTCCTGGGGCTTTTGGAAAACCCGAGTCCTGCTGTGTGTACAGCAGGTCTGTGCACGGCTTCTCCCATCTCCTTTCTCGAGTTGCGTCCAGAGTTCTTAAATATTCTTTGGACGTGTCCCTTTTTATTTTTGAAGACGTGATGTTTAGTCCCCGCATCATGTGCCGACATAATTGGTGACATGATTTGTTCAGACATCTCCCTCTGTCGGCTCATCAGGTTTTACTGTTTACTGGGACCCTGCGGCAAGTGTCTCAGTCCACAGATCCCCAAGCGCTCTCGGATGATCTCGGGCTAGTTCTGAGACTTGGCGTCCTGGGGGTGTCCTACCGCCGCACGTGAAGCTGTGCGGAGGCTGCCGGATGCCCGCGCAGCGCCGGGGCAGGGAGACCGCGCACGCCGTGGGGGTCCTGGGGTAGCGCAGCGCCCGCCGCTGAGTTTCCGCTGTGTTCCTGCCGCAGGGTCTGCCGGGACCTCCCGGAGAGAAGGGCGAGACGGGGGACGTGGGTCAGATGGTAAGTGCGTCCGGGGCGCACCGGCCTCCTGCTTCTGTTGCGGCCGCGGTTTGCGTTTTGCCTGTGCTCAACAGCTCTCCTTCCCCCAGGGTCCCCCAGGCCCCCCCGGCCCCCGAGGGCCCTCTGGAGCTCCAGGTGCTGACGGACCCCAAGGGCCTCCGGGTGGAATCGGCAATCCCGGTGCCGTGGGAGAGAAGGTGACTCCCGCCCCTTCCTGTGGTAGCGTCTGATGTGCGCGTGCACGTGGGAGCCCCGGGGTGTGTGTGTGTGTGTGTGTGTGTGTGTGTCCTGCTGCGGGTACGGAGACACACACCGCGCGCCTGGGCCATTCCTAGCAAACACACTTAGACACTTGGCAGGTCTGTGCGGGGGAGCTGGGGGCTCTAACCCCTGTTCGCTGTAGCCTTGTGCACAATCCCCAAGCCAAACAACCAGCGGCCGGCCCTGCCCCTCTCCAGGATCTCCGACGGGTCTGCTTCTCCGTCCGGGAGGTGCTGGGGGTGGGGATTTGCTGTCCCCCCTGCGGTCAGGTCTGTGCTCTCGCGGCCCGGGGGCCTCATCCGATCTGGCTGATCTGGGGGATGGGTCCTGGGATGCCTCCGTGAGCACGGCGGGCTTCTGTGTGTGCACATGTGTGCGTGTGCCCGTACAAGCGTGAGTGTGCATTACTTCTAACGCACGTACCCTACCTCCTTGGGATAAAAGGAATGAGACCGACACGTTTCCATTCATTTGCATTCCACGTACCCCGTTCCCAGAACTTTCTGACTTCAGCCTGTTAACTAGAAGAAGTCCTCCGCCACCGCTCATTTTTTACAATATGAGCATTGCCCACCCTGCTAGTGGCGTCCTGCTAAGCCCACGGATCCGTGACGCACACCTGCTTCTGGTCGGCCCACGGATCCGTGACGCACACCTGCTTCTGGTCGGCCCACGGATCCGTGACGCACACCTGCTTCTGGTCGGAGGCGTCTTCCTTCCGGGCTCCGGCCTCCTCTGGGCGGCTGCACCCCGACATGATCTGCTTTCTGTCGGCCTCTGCCCGGCCCTTCCTGCCTGTGCTGTCCTCCCGGCCCTTCTGTTGGCTTCTCGTGATTCTCCGCTCACTCAGAGCGCCGTCTGTGACGCTCCGGGGACTGTGGTCCCCTCCTCTGTGTGACCGTCACAGCCTACCCGTGTCACTTCTCTTGACACAGATGTGTCTGCCCTCTGATCCGCGGGCTGTCAGAGTACAGTGGCCCTGCTCTCTCCCCGGGCCCCCACCGCTGGGGCCTGACAGCTGGGAGGACTTGCTAAGTGCTTGGAGCTGGGACCATTAATCTCCAGGCCACCATAATCATGTCCTCTTTCCTCCTCAGGGTGAGCCTGGGGAGGCTGGAGAGCCCGGCCTGCCTGGAGAAGGGGGCCCCCCGGTGAGTGGACTCGGGGGCGGGGTGAGGGCGCAGCACCATGGTCCTCTGCTGGGTGGGAAGCTCACACTTGGCCTCAGTTTTCCCATCCATGCGATGGGCCATGTTTCCCCTCACGCTTGGAGCCTGGAGGAACCGTAACAAGCTGGAGGGGATGGGGGGCGAGCATGTGTGTATGTGCACGTACGTTCGTGTCCATAATCCTGTCCTCGGGGCCCAGCGTGGGGCCCCGTCAGGCACTCGCCGTCCCATGCGTGGGAACAGGGCCACGCCTGAGGCTAGCCCTGCGCTGCAGGAAACAGAGTCTGGCTCTGAGGACACTGACGCTGGCCTTTTCCTCCAGGGACCCAAAGGAGAAAGGGGTGAGAAGGGCGAGTCCGGCCCTTCTGGTGCCGCTGGACCCCCTGGACCCAAAGGCCCCCCTGGGGACGACGGACCCAAAGGCAGCCCCGTGAGTAGCTCTGAGATGCTGGCGGGCTCTGGGCGCGGGTTACCCTCATGGTGCTGCAGTAAGGCCTGCTGACCGCTGCGGTCTGGGGTAACGTTTCTAAAGTCCAGAGGTTTCCAAGCCAGGGCTGTGCAGGTGAGGAAGAGGGCTGTGGGGTGGGGTGGGGCCCCCCACGCCGAGCCTGGGCAGCTTGCTGTTGTGCTGCACGAACAGCCGTCTGTGGGGATGCCCCCTTCCCATGGCCTGTCCTGGCTTTGCCTCCGGAGGGGGTTCTGCGCGTGGAATGTTCTAGAAGCCTGAAGGCCCGGGTTCTGCCTTGGCCTGGAGCTCTGGGAGCAGAAGTCCAGCCAGGGCGCCTGTCTCCCGTGTGCCCAGAAAGTGGAGCGCCGAGCCTGTCCTGCGGGGGTGGTGTGGCCGCGATGGGGGGTCGACCTCCTGGTGTCAGACCGAGGGTGTTGCAGGGGTGAGGTGGGGTCGGGGGAAGCAGACGCAGCGGCAGCGGCTCAGGCGCTGAGGGCCTGGATGTGCCTGTTTTCATCCCTTTCAGGGCCCTGTCGGTTTTCCCGGAGATCCCGGTCCCCCTGGAGAGCCTGGCCCCGCGGTAGGTGTTCCGGGCCCCCTCACCCCTCACCCCCCGCAGCCCTGCCCCTGCCTTGGCCAGCGCCAGCTCTTCCTCTCGGTTGTCTTCTGCGAACTCTCTTTGGGACACGGTGCTCTCCCAGGCGGCGTCCTGGTGGTGGTGGTTACGGGGGGCGGTCCTGCTTGAGCGCACCGTACCTGCACCTCCCAGACGGACCTGGAGCCTCGGGGAGCGCCTGGGGATGCAGTGCACGCTGGTGTGCGACTCGGGCGCCATCAGGAGGCAGAAGGAACTTGCTCTTGTCCCCACAGGGTCAGGATGGCCCCCCTGGCGACAAAGGGGACGATGGTGAAGCTGGACAAACGGTGAGTCCCCTCGTGATCTCCGCGGATCCCGGCCCGGCTTCCTGGTGGAGGCTGGCGGGCACTTGGGGATTTGCAGCTTGCTCTGTTCATTTCTGAGAAAAACCCAAGCCCGGTTACCTTGTAGAATCAGCTCTTAACCGTGATGGGGGCCGCAAGCCCCCTGCGGGCTCTGTTGAGAGCTAGGGACGCTGTGCCCAGGGTTCGGCACCAGTCACCAGGGGGTCCACAACTACCCCAAGCCTACCCGCGAGCTTCAGGACGGCCTTATTTCTACCTCATTGGGCCGCCCCTCTCCTCCAAAGGGCTCTGCCTGGCCAGCCCTGGGGCTGAGCTCACCCTAGACCTTACCCCTTATACCCGACGCTGAGTTTCTGAAAGCTTGCTTCATGCTGGGTCTCTCTGGTCCGGAACCGCCCCAGTGTTCCTCCCCTTGGGGATGGACGGCCCGGCTTCGTCCTGGATTTCCCTCACCCCCGCCCTCCTGGGCATGTCCTCCCCGTGGGCCCGGCCTGGTGTGACTGGTTTCAGAGGAACAACTGGCAAAGGAAGCTTGGGGAGACCACCTTGGAGGCCAGGACCCCTGCCCTCTGGCCTGTGGCTTGGGATGACCCGGGTCCTCCTGTGCTTCGGGGGTCCGCTCTGTAGAAGGGGATGTGTGCGGGGTGAGGGGGTTGTGGCCGGAGCTCGCCCCCCAGTATCCAGAGTAACTGCTGTGTGAAGAGAAAGTTCTCTCTTAAAATGTGGCCGCTTGGGGCGCCCGGACGCTCAGTCAGTTAAGTGTCCGACTCCCGGATTAGCTTAGGGCACGGTCTCAGGGTCACGAGTTCAAGCCCTGCATCGGGCTCCTTGCTCTGTGGGGGGGGTCTCTTGAGGACGCTCTCGCTCTGCGCGTCCCTTGCTTGTGCGCTCGTGCCCTGCGCATTCTCTTCATCTGGGGCCTCTGGCGGCGGCTGCACGGGAAGAGAGAGGCGGCCGCAGGGCTGGCCGAGGACAGAGGACACTGGGGACTCCGTGTGTGTCAGCCTCACACCAGCCCACACCCGCCATGCCTCTGACCGACCCTGATTCCCAAATTCTGTGTCCTCTCTCTGACACCAGGGATCTCCAGGCCCTACTGGCGAACCAGGACCATCTGGGCCTCCAGGAAAAAGGGTAAGTGATCCTGCGACTGTCCTGGGCCGTCGGCATCTGGCAGGAGCCTCCCCCGCGTCCCGGTGGGGGTGTGCTGCAGCCTGGCCACATCTTCAGCCCTCGCACCCGCCGCCTCTCGCCATCAGTCATGCCCGGCGTGGGGGAAAGGCGCCCATGAGGCCAGAAAGGCCTCACCCCCTGGGTCAGACCTTTCTCAAAAGTCCGAGTGGGGGACATGGCGTTTCCCTGCACGGGGAATACTGAGCCTTTGGCCAGTCAGTGTTGCAGGAAGCCCGTGTGTGCGACCGGGAGCAGGGCCCCAGCACTGCCGGCTGCCAGAGGCCCCCCCGGATAGACTCAGAGGTCTTTCCAAGAACCGGGGTCCCTGGGACTCATTCCAATGTCCTTGTCCTGGCTGGCTGGGGGCCCGGCAGCCCCCTCCCCAACCTCCTGGCCCTCCTTGCCCTCCCCGCCCTCCCCGTGCCCCTCGAGCGCAGGCCTGTTTCCCTGCAGACACCGAGCTCATTGCTCTGGCTTCTGCAAGTTGCTTCTCACACGCTATTCCTTTGCTCTGTTCCAGGGCCCCCCAGGCCCCGCAGGCCCCGAAGGCAGACAGGGAGAGAAGGGAGCCAAGGTAACGTGCTTCTCTGCCTAGCTGTGGCCACAAAGCTTCCAGAAGCTTCCCCGCCTGTGTGACGGCTGAGTGGGGTGGGGACTGCAGAGGTGTGGACCCAGGACAGCCGTTCCGGCATCCGGAGGCTCTCACCCCACACGGGGAGGGGCCTGGGCGCACAGGCCGTTGGTCCCTCCAGCCTGAGGGAAGGGAGGCAAGTGCTGGAGTGCTTGGCCCTGTGCTTGATCTGCGGCCGCCCCCGCGGTCAGAACTGAAGATGGGGCGTCTGCGCTGAGCCCCTGACCCGCCGCCCGGTGCCCAGGGCCCTCGAGGGGCCGCTCCCTGTGACTCCCGTGGCCCTGCCCCCTCCTTGAGCAGTCCTGTCGGGGACGGAGGCTGTGGCGGGAGCCATCCAGCCCCATACAGGCCTAGGAAATGGTGGCCCTGTCCCCGCGAGCGCAGGGTCACCCGGGACGGCTGTGGGGGCCAGGATCGCTGGAGACTGGGAAACTCCAATGGCTGAGGAAATTAGGGGACAAAGAATGGGACAGGACGGCTCCTGCACAGAATGTGGAGGACCTAGAGCAGCCCCAGCCATCTGGGGGCATCTGGGGTCCTCAGACCACGGGTGCTGGGCCAGGGTGGCCACAGCCTCAAGCATCTCTGTCCCTCTGTGTCCTTGCAACCTGCAGGGGGAAGCTGGCTTGGAAGGCCCTCCTGGGAAGACTGGCCCCATCGGCCCCCAGGGGGCCCCCGGGAAGCCCGGGCCTGACGGCCTGCGAGGGATCCCGGGCCCTGTGGTGAGTGGACGGGGGCCGGAGAGGGGCGGCCACTGCAGGGGTGCAGTGTGAGCACAGGGTACAGGGACAGGGGGGACATGGGGACAGAGCCCGTGGGGCTCATGCTGACAGCCCCCTGTGTTTCAGGGTGAGCAAGGTCTCCCAGGCTCTCCAGGCCCCGACGGCCCCCCTGGCCCCATGGTGAGTGACGACCTCAAGCATGCTCCCGGGGAGCAGTGAGGGAGGGCAGAGCTGGGGAGGACAGCTCTGATCCCGCCGTCTCCTCCTGCAGGGTCCCCCAGGACTCCCCGGCCTCAAAGGAGATTCTGGCCCCAAAGGGGAAAAGGTAAGACAGGACTTAGGTGCCTCTGAGGCTGTGACTGGGGCCCCTCAGGCACACGGAGTTTCTAACTATCAGTCACCCAACCGGTCAGTGCCCGCCACGGGCTGGGGACGGGTCCTGGGGGTCTGAGAACCACAACCAGCCTGTGCCACGTGGGACACTCCGTCCCTGCCCTTGGCAGGGACCCCGGAGGCCTGCACGCGGCTCCCGGTGGAGGGGCGTCCGGGGGTCCGAGGAGCGCCCCCGCTCTGGACACGGTGGCCCGGGATGCTTCTCTCAGGGCGAGGCCCAGGGCTCCGCAGCAGGGCCCAGCCCACGCGCCTTCTCAGGTCGGGGGGATGTCTTCTGCTCACGTGGGTTTCCTGACACGTGTAAGGCACCTCCACAAACCAGTCGCATGTGAAGGACAGAGGAGTCTGTTCCTTTCCACTCTGGTGCCTGTCACCGCTCAGCCTGTGAAGTAAGGAAAGCTGGAACACCCTTCTAGAACTTTCTGCAGGCTCACATAAAACAAACACATGGCAGCCTCTGTAGGAAGTTTTTCTGAAAAAAATAGCAAATTATTTCAGTCTCTATAATACTCAGCAGCTTTTTCTCACGGAGGTCCACGGAGTTTCCGTGCCCTGTAAAAAAAGGTGCCCATTTTAACGCGTACACGACGCACAGAATCACTGGGGAAAACACCGTGTGCTCACGTTGGTCTGTACCTGGACCCACGTCTCCCCATCTCTCAAGGTGCGACGTCTACCACAGACCGTCCATGTCATTCCTGCGGTCTCGTCCCTTGACCTGCCTTTAGGCGCGCTCCCCACCGGGAGGAGTGGGGTGGTGTCTCCGTGGTTCCCCGGGCAGGGACTCGCTGCCCCGTCCAGCCGGCCCACGGGGTTGGTGGAGACACGCAGCCCCAGCGAGCGCCCCTTCCTGCCTTTGTCCGTCGACAGGGTCATCCAGGCTTGATTGGACTCATCGGACCTCCGGGTGAACAGGGCGAGAAGGGTGACCGTGGTCTCCCCGGCCCCCAGGGCTCCTCTGGCCCTAAGGGAGAACAGGTGCGTGAGGCGGTAACCCCTCCCCCACCCAGTGCGGCCCCTCATGGGTGGTGAGTAGCTGCTTATAACCTGGCGCCCAGTGGACCTGAGGCCAGTTAGAGCTGGAAGGACGTCCTCACGTCCGTCACCTCTGGATGGGAACAGTGGAGGGGACACAAGCATGGCCGGGCCCTGGCCCAGACTGGCCACCCCTGGCTTCCTCCGTGGGGCCCTGCTGGGCCTCAGAGGGGAGGCTGGTTCACCTCACGGCCTCGCAAACGTCTCTGACCCAGCTGGCTGCCCAGGTCGCTGGTGAGGCCCATGTTAGCCAGACACGGGGGCAGGGCCCGCACCCTGACCCTGGATGTGAAGATGTGACCCCAGACGTCCCCGAAAACCACACAGTGCTACAAACCTTAGCCCGAGACCTCCTCCCCGCCCTGCACAGTGAGCCACTGGACGTGGACTCTGTGGTCAGGGGAAGGGCGATGTGTGCCGTGGAGGCAGGCGGGGGCACGTGGCCGGCCTGCCGCGTCTGTGCGCCTCCCACATGAGGGCTTCATTCCAGACAGAAATCCCTGCTGCGTGCCCTTGTCGGTGCCCCCGTCAGGCCACGCCTGACCGCAAGGGGACCGGTCTTGTGAGGCGGGCCAGGGAGGCGGGGAGTGAAGTGGGACCCGCGTGGGGCCCCGTACAGTCCTGGGGAGGTGTCCTTGGGAGCCCTGCTCCATCCACTGGCGTCGGCCATGTCCTGCGCCGGTGCCATCCAGGGCGTGGCAGCCCTGTGACCTCGGGAGTTTGGAAGATGTCCGGGGTGTCGGCCCCCAGTGTAAGCACCGCTCTGTGCCCTCACCGCCATCCCTGCAGCGTCCCTGGTGGGAGGTGCTGGCTGGAGACTGTCTTGGATTCTGATGGCGACGAGCTGCCCCAGTCCCCAAGGTGGAGGGAAGGGCACCTGCTCTCAGCCTCCCTCTGCCCGGCTGTCCCTTCAGCCCCAGGGGGAGGGCCATGTGGAATCGGGTTCTAGGTGGAATGAGCCTTAGGGCGCCCTACAGCCACCGGGTGTGAAAACCAGCGCGAGTCACCGGCCGCACCCGCTGGCCCGGCCTGCGCGGACCGAGGGTCTGACCGGAGGCCGTGAGCTCCAAGTGGGGAGAAGCGCATGGAGCGGCAGACAGGACCCCGGACAGTCCATGTGTCCTGCCCTGGGGTCGGGGAGACCCACACCACGAACGGGAAACAAGGCGGGACCAAACCAGCCCCTGGGTGTGGAGCTTCTGAATTCCCAGAGCGCTGGCAGGGATGACAACATGCAGTCCCCTCCCCGCGGCCCTGAAGACGCCCACGTCCCAGCCGGGCCCGGGCAGCCAGCTGGGGGTGGTCAGTTTCCTGGAGCGTGTTCGGGCCCCACCAGGCCCCGCGAGGAGAGACGACTCCCCTCCGCGGCAGCCGGCCCCTCGTCAGAGGGCGTCTGCTGGGGACAGACCAGGAGCGTGGAGAGCCGTGGCTTTGAGGCAGGAGAGTGTGTCTGTGACCCTTGTGTGATGTGTGACTGTGTTTTCTGCTCCTTTCAGGGCATCACTGGACCTTCTGGCCCGATCGGTCCCCCGGGCCCTCCCGGCTTGCCGGTGTGTATCTGGGAGGGGTGGGTGGTCCCGTGTCATTCTTGGGAGAGCAGGGAAGCAGACGAGCCTGGGCCGTGGGCTTCTGTGCGGCAGGAGGATCATAGGATGGCCGGGAGCCCCAGGTTGGGCCCACCACCAAGTGGTCGTGGGGCCCGGGGTAGATTTGCCCGTCCCTTCCACGCCAGGGCCCCGAGCGACAGAAGCAGGGAAGGGGGGTCTCCGGGCCCTGGTTTCAGGCAGGGGAGGCGGGCATTTCAGGAGACATGACGTGGCGCCACAGACACCCTGGGCAGGGCGAGGACGTCCGCATCAGCGGGACTGCCTGGCCCAGACGAGAGGGGTCAGGGACTACTCAGTGCAGGGCATCCCCCACATTGCTGGGGTCCCTGGCATGCCAGAGCCATCCTACAGGGCTGTGAGCCCCCACTTGCCCCCTGTGGGCCCAGGCCTGGGTCCCCGAGGTCCCAGGCAGTCCCGCAGTCCAGCGCTCGCCCTGCTGCTCCTCTGGCTCTGGATGCCTGAACTGTGGCTTCCCAGCGGGGAGGGGCGTGGGGGCAGGGAGATCGGGCCCGGACAGGACTGTCCCCTCCATGTGGCCAAGCGCCCTGCCCTGCCTCTGCATCAAGCTAGTGTAAGCACAGACTCCTGGGAGAGGGGATTCGGGTGCGGGCTGGGGGTGAAGAGCCGGTCGGGCCTGAGCAGGACAGTGGGCCGGGGGGATGCCTGAGGAGGAGCTGATGTTGTCCCCCACTCTCTGCAGGGTCCTCCTGGGCCAAAAGGTGCTAAGGGATCCTCGGTAAGTGGTGTGTGCCTCAGATGGGCCCCTTCTGCCCTGGGGGGGTGTGTTCCCCTCAATGATAACTCTAGGCCTTCTTCACCCTTGACTGGTGGCAGCACCAGTGTGGTCCCCACGGGCTTCTCCTCCAGCACCGACCATCCCGAGCGTGTCCCCCACGAGAGTCGCAACAGACCGCGGCCTGTGGGTTCTTGCTCCCCACTTTAGCAGGAAGGTACCCCCAGGTTCCCATCTCGGGGCGTCAAGGTCTTCCATCTGGGACTGGGGACGGGAAGGTCCCTGCTGCCCTCCTCCCTGGCACGTTCGACTTTGCCCCTCGTGGTCTCCGCGCGCTGGTTTCTGCACCAGTCCCCGCAGGTCATCCTGGAGCACGGAGGGGTTAAGTCACAGCAGGCCTCGGTGATGACAGTTGGTCTTTTCTTTTTCCCAGGGTCCCACTGGCCCGAAGGGTGAGGCGGGCCACCCAGGTCCCCCTGGCCCACCGGTGAGTAGCCTTCGAAGACTTGAAAGTCGGGAGGGGGCTCTCCCGATGCTGAGGCCGTGTTGGGAGCGTCTGTGTGTGTTGTTCACTTTCTAAAGATTTTATTTATTTATTTGACAGACAGATGTTGTTTACTTTCTAGGACGTGGTGGAGGGAGTCCGGGGCCTGGAGGGAGGGAGAGACTGAGTGTGTGCGTGCCCATGATAGTGGGCAGCCCCCAAAAAGGCCCCCAGGGCATGGGTAGGGGCCATGATGAGCCCGATTGGGGGCCCCCTCCACGGGTCCCCCCCGGTTGGCCCAGCAGCCTCTCGATTCCCATCTCTGTCCTCGTCTGGGGTTCCCACACCGGCAGGCGTCCGTGTGGCCTCACTGTGTATGGCCCCAGGCTGGGCTGTGGGGCCAGGGGAGAGTGGGTTGCTTTGAGCCCAGCTGAAGCTCGAACCCCAGGCCACGGCCGGGAGGAGGGCGGTGCACGTGCAGGGAGGCCTGGTAGCAGGGCTGGGCGTGCAGTGCTCGGGGGCAGGAAAGGGAGGAGAAGCATGCGGGGGTGATGGGTGTCTGCAGTCAGGACGTGGGGCCCCGGCGGCCCTGGCGCTGCTCCCATCGGGACCCACCTGGTCCTGTGCACACGCAGGGCCCCCCCGGCGAGGTCATCCAGCCGCTGCCGATCCAGGCGTCGAGGACCCGGCGGAACATCGACGCCAGCCAGCTGCTGGACGATGGGGCGGGCGAGAACTACGCGGACTATGCGGACGGCATGGAGGAGATCTTCGGCTCGCTCAACTCCCTGAAGCTGGAGATTGAGCAGATGAAGCGGCCGCTGGGCACGCAGCAGAACCCCGCCCGCACGTGCAAGGACCTGCAGCTGTGCCACCCCGACTTCCCAGACGGTAGGGGCCCACAGGGCCCACGGGGGATGGGCACAGGGTGGCCTGCGCTGCGGGAAGGTCACCGCCTCCGTGTCCCCATCTGTGCCACGGGCTGCCTGGGCATCTCCCCCCGGAAGCCCACGGAGGCGTTGTGGGATGTGACTGGGTCCTGGGAGGCCAGGAAAGGAGGGCAAGGCTTTGTGGGGGCACAGAGCCCCATTCTGGTCTGGTCTTAGCCGCTGTCCCACGTGTGACCCTGAGCCTTGCGTCACCCTTCCGTGGAAAGGGGGCCAAAGCCCTGCCTCTCAGAGGAAGCAAGAGGGCATCGCTCCACGGGTACAGCTCACGTCGGCGCTGTCAGCAGGGCCCACGTCCAGCCTGGAGCTGATGTCCATGTCGGGGTGCGCTTGCGCCGGTGCTCTGGAAACCGGACTAGCCCCCAACCAAAGCCACTCCCGTCCTCACCGCCCTTACCCACACGCAGCCCACCTCTGAATACAGCGCCCTCGGCCGGCTTTGCCCCCTGGGACGTGTGAGCAGCTTTCCTCTGGCCGCAGGGCCGTCCACGCTCCCCATCCTCGCTCAGCCCGGCGGGGGGTGTGTGAGTTTCCGAGGCCGATCCACCGAGGCGGCCGGCCCACCCTCCCCTGCTCACTGCAGCAGGGGCGCCGTGGCCCACAGCGTCCAGCTGGGCCCTCGGGGATGGGTCTGTCGTGGCTCTGGACGCAGCACGGAAAGCCGCGTGCGTCCGATGAGCCCGGGGGAGGCCTGTGCTGGCGGCCTGTGCGCCCAGCCGGCTGCGTTCTTCGCTGGGCTGACGGGTTGCGGCTGCTTCTGCATCCACGCGGGGAGCCACTCACGATCTCTGTCTGCCATCCAGGAGAGTACTGGGTGGACCCGAACCAGGGGTGCTCCAGGGACTCCTTCAAAGTGTACTGCAACTTCACAGCCGGAGGGGCCACGTGCGTCTTCCCTGACAAGAAGTCCGAGGGGGTGAGTGCCTGCCTCCCCGGCTGCCTTCCCATTTCAGCGGGGCCAGGTTCAAAGCCATGGTTTCTCCCCCAGAAGTAGACCTGAGCTGTGGGACGGGGTGGGTGCAGCCTGGTGTGGTGGCCAGGGAGGGGACGGCCGGCCCCACGTGGAGATTTCAACCGCGGGGCGCTCAGCTCCTTCTGCCCTCAGACCAGCTGGAATCCGTGCGGGCGCCTCGGGGGCAAGTCCACTGTACCCCTGATGCATCTTTGAGAAGCTGGCGTTTGCCTTGTTCTCGGGGTCCACTGACCTCTGGGCACCCCTCCTGTCTCCCCGAGGGCAGCACATGTGTCCCAGATCTGCTCGGTGTGGGACCTTTGTCACCGAGGTTCTGATGCAGAGTCAGGAACAGCAGCTAATGGTCCCTTCCGTGGGCGAGTTCGTGTGTGTGCAGATGGGAGGGAACGTGGGGGGGGACACGCGTGGGGCCAGCGTGTGTGTGCGTGGGGATGGGCGGGGAGACGTGGGCTGCTTTCCCCTTGGGCGCAGGTGGCCATGGTCCCCAACTGCAGGATGACTGTGACGCAGCGGCCTCTGTGTGGGGCCTGTGCAGACCCCCACGACGCCCCTGAGGCGGCCGGCTGTCCAGACAGGTCGTGGCTTGGGTGCAGGAGGAGTCGGGCCTCCTGTGGTCTGCAGGGGTGCCGTTCCCTCACCTCTACATCTCACCGTCTCTGTGGGGAGCTCCAGCACCCCTGGACAGAAGGCCCGGCCGCAGGGCAGGGGCTCTGCCGTGACAGGCATGATGTGGGGACCGCTGTGCTCTGTGTGCGCTCCCCGACTGGAAGCCCCTCGTCACCCGGACGCCCACAGCACACAGCCTGATGCTCAGAGGGAAAACGCAGGCCTCGGGAGCCTCCTGCTTGGCAGAGCCCGGGGAGGAGATTTGGGTGGAAAAGGCATTGTTTCTCATCTTTTCTTATGACTGGCTGTCACCAACACGTGGCCTTGCTGCTGGAGGATTAGTGGGCGCCCCAGGAGCGAGCTGGTGGTGTCGGGGGCCGAGTGACCCCCACCGCTCCGTGCTCTTCCTCGGGGTCAGCCCCCTGAGGGAAGGGACCCTCTGCTGGCCGCCCACACCTGTGCCCCAGCTCCCAGAGGAGGCGTGTGTTATCTGAGCGTGGACGCAGGCGTGCCCGGAAGCGCACGCAGGAGGGCCGCTGGGCTTCTTTCCCTCCCTGCATGCGACCAGCTCAGAGGGGAGCCCAGGGTGACAGAACGGGGAGTCAGGCTCCCGCCTCCCCCAGGACACGACCAGGACCCGGCGGAGCAGAGGGCCTGTGGGCCCGTCCACTGTGCTCCCTGGCTCTGCAGCCAGGGACTCCCTGTTTCTGCTGCTGGAGCCTGCGGCAGGCCCTCCTCCTGGGGGGGGGGTGTCATGCGTTCCCTCACGGGCCCCACAGCATGGCGGAGCCTGCTCGGCGCTAGGCCTGCCCTCGGGAACTGCGCCGGCCCCGTGCCCAGCGACCCCCTAGTGGGAGCCCCCTGCCTCTGGGCAGAGGCCGTCTGTCCAGGTGGTGACCAGCATCATGCTGCGACCTCGGGAGGCCCCGCCCGCCACACACAGCCACAGGACACGCGCATCAGATGAGACCCCACGAGGGGACGGCTGTGGGTTCTTCCCTTGGCCCATCCGTGCACGCTGGCTCCTCTTGTCCCCGGTGCCTTCGGCACCCGGGAACGCATCCCCCGCTCACAGTTCCGAAGCCGCGGGCCCCGCACGAGAGCCCGGCTGTGCACAGACCTGCGGGTCGCAGGCGGCCGGCCTCCCCCAGGCCTCAGCGTGGTCTGGCCCAGGGCCAGCACCCCGACCCCACAGGGAACCCCCCTGCCGTGGGGGGCGAGGTCGGGTGGGAGAAGGCGTGTTTGCAGGTGGGGGGCGCTCCTCGTGGCGGCGGGAGAAGTAACGCTGTCCTTCTGTTTCTCTCCCCACCCTGCCCGCTCTGTGTTTAGGCCAGGATCACTTCTTGGCCCAAAGAAAACCCGGGTTCCTGGTTCAGTGAATTCAAGCGCGGTAAACTGGTAAGGCCGCCTCTGGCTTCCCGCAGTTGCCCTTCACACGCGTCCGTTCCATGTCTTACAGAGTAAAATGGCCCGCTGGCCCAAAGAGCGGCCTTCCACCTGGTATAGTCAGTACAAGCGAGGGTCCCTGGTAAGTGGCCGCCGGGACGCTGCCCGCTTGCCGCTCGGCCTGGCTCCCGGCTCTGCATGGCACTCGTGGCCGCTGTGCGCCGCACCTGCTCTCGCCACCTCGGCCGAGCCGCTCCAGGGCCCGTGACAGCCAGACTCCGCCTCGGCGCCCACGCCCACCGTCTGCCGATGAGAGCTCGTCCGGCCTGGGAGCCGGGGGACAGATTTCCAGTCCGGCCTAGGACAGGAGCTGGGTGCCCAGGGCCTGGCCAGGAGCGGGAACCAGACACTAGGAGCCGGAGGGTTCTCTCCTGCTCGGTCCTAGTGGCCAGGTCAGATGACACGGGTCCCAGACCACTAAACCGAGCTCTTCCCAGGACGGGGGCCACGGAGGCCCCTCCCCTGCAGCTGCCGGGTGGGGGACCGTCATGATGGCCTGCATGGCCATGGGCTTCTCGGTGCACCCACGTGCCTCGGTTAGCCCCCGCTGTAACTCCTGGGGAGCCGCTCTCAATAATCCGTCCCAGAATCGGAAAGACGCAGGCATCCCTTGAAGGAAGCAAAGGGGATGTTCTGTGGCTGGCCGGGGGTCTGCGCGCCTCCATGCCAGGCCCGAGGCTGACCCGCTGGCTCGGGCATGTTGCCCCGACCATCCCAGGGGTTTGATCTGGGCCCTGTGCCTTCTTTGTAGCAAGTAGAAGGGCCAAAGGTCGAGGTGGACGTGTCGCAGGGACCTGACTGTGCTCTTTGCCTTCACGTTGTCAGATCTGGTCGTCCCCGACTGTGCCCTGAGAGGGGTCCTTCGTCACCTAGGAGCCGTGCTGTGGGAACTCTGGGACTTCCCACCTGGCCAGCCGCCGTCCGTGCAGGCACCATGGCCTCCTCGGGAGGGGGGATCCACAGAGGCCAGGCCCCCAAGGACTCCCAGATCGGTGGCTTCCTGCCAGCCTTTGTCCTGTCCCGCCTCTCGAGGCCCCTCGCTCTCCAGCCTCCAACCTCCAGGCCCCTCATGGCTGCTGGCACCGCCCACGCTCCGTGTCCTTGATTCTAAGCCGCTCCGGCTTCTCACAGACCCTCTGGAGGTCCACGCTCGCCTAGCCACATCTGTGGAGACTTCCTTCTGTCTGTGCGCGGATGGCGGGCCTCTCGCCTGCTTCCTGCCCTGCTCTTCCTCCTCCCTCCACCCCTGCCGCGCTCGCCTCGGAAAGAGCAGCCGCACACAGAAGGATGCCGCAGACGCCCCCTCAGTGCGGGCTGGGCCCAGCGAGCTGGGTGCTGGTGCCCGTGAGGGCAGGTCGGGCAAGCTGGGGTCCCGGACAGAGACAGCCGGGCACCCCTCGGGGCCCCGCACCCCGCACCTCACACAGAACACCCACTTTCCACCACCGACCTGGGGAGCCTGCCTCCCACCTCTGTCCCATTTCAGACTTGATACCGAGCTTGGAGGCAGAGGGACGCCCCAGGGGAAACCAGCTTCTCCTTCGGGTTTTCCTGCTGCCTTATTTCCAGCTCTCTGGGACCGTCCTGGTGGACGGGACGCAGAAGCAGGTCCCGTCCGGAAGAAACAGGCCTCTGCTCTGGTCGGGGCCGCTCTGGCCGTAGCCCAGGGACACGAGCGTGCAGAGCCGCTTTCCCCGGGAGGGTGGGGCCCACCCCTGGGGGCCTCAGGTCCTTCTGTGTCCCTGCTGCTCTCTGGCTTGTCCCCGTGCATGCTTCTTCCAGTCAGTCGAGTGTCCTCCCAGGAGCGCCTCATGGCCCGGATTGCTGGTTGGTATTCGGTTTTCCTCCCCAGGGTCTGACCGTGAAGTGTGCGGTCACTGCGGGCAGAGCTGGTGCTGGGCGGCAGCACAGTGTCCTCCCGGCCCTGGCGGGGAGGGACAGGGTCGCCGGCCGGGCCCCCGCCTCCACGCCGCTAGTTCTGCGGACGTGTGTATGAGCGAGCGGACAGCACGGGCCTCGATTCACCCTCGTGTGTCCGGTGCGGCCTCCACTGATGCCCAGAAACAGCGGGGCGCCCTCTGCCTCCCACGGGGAGGCCGGCAGAGTGCGGAGGCGGGGAGGGGGCCGAGCCTTATCCGAGGGACGGCAGGCACCCACGCGTCCTGGCTGTGTCTGGCTGTTCTGGAAGCTGGAGTCTGCAAGGACGCAGAAAGTGAGACTCACCTCTGGGGATGCCCTGAGCCCTCCCTGCGTCCGCGGAGCTCAGGAGCCTGTTTGTGGGGAGCCCATGACGCCAGAGAAGGCCCTTGAGAATGGGACCATCATTTCCTAATGCCCTGCTCTGGGCTTGCTGTCAGGGAGTCCTGTCCCCAGAGTGCCCCCTGCTGCCCGCACGTGGTCTGGGCACTACTGAGTTCCCGCACCCAGGCCAGGAAGGCCTGCTCTGCTTTCCTCTGGGTTCTGTGCCCCGGAGAGGCAGGAGCGCCTTTCCCGCGTGCCATCTTGGGGCTCCCCTGTCCTTGCAGGAGGGCGCCCGGTCACCCTGCCCTCCAGCTTGTGGCCAAATGGCTCAGGCCCCTCTTGCTGCCGGGACGTCCCAGCACCCCATGCGTGCCCCTAGCCGGCCCGAGGTACCCCCGAGGCCCCCTGCCCTCTCTGTCTGCACTGCCCGCGGCTCCCTGGCCAGGGCACGTACTAAATGTTTTTCATCTATTACCATAATCTCAAGAGATCCTTCCTTTAGCCAGCCTCTGGGCATGGCGACAGGAACTCAAGACGGAGTCTCTGCCCCCAGGGTGCTCACGGT
Organism: Mellivora capensis; assembly: GCA_004024625.1. Lineage (NCBI taxonomy): Eukaryota > Metazoa > Chordata > Mammalia > Carnivora > Mustelidae > Mellivora > Mellivora capensis. The sequence continues at coordinate 19,472 of PISX010006651.1, read as the reverse complement.
CTGGGGAGGGCTGCAGCCCAGGAGGGAAGACAGACAGTGAGCCAGGCTGGGGTGGGGAAGGGCACCTGCATGACCTGAGCCCTGGACGCGTAGGGTCCAGCCAGCCAGGAGGGCAGGCGGGTTGTGTAGGTCTCAGAAAGAAATGCGGTGCGTTTCGTTCCGTTTCGGGGAGCCTCCGAGAGAGCCAGTGTGTTCTGACCTCGGGGACTGGGTGTGTGGCGCATTCCCAGGGCGGTGCCCTCCGCACGGCTCATGTTCTGGAGGAAACGGCACGTGGACGGAGATCGTGAAGGCTGGGCCGCGAGGGAGGTCCCGTCCCCTCACTGCTGAGCGCCGCCCCTCCTGTCCCCCCAGCTCTCCTACGTGGACGCCGAGGGCAACCCCGTGGGCGTGGTGCAGATGACCTTCCTGCGGCTGCTCAGCGCCTCGGCCAGCCAGAACGTCACCTACAACTGCTACCAGTCGGTGGCCTGGCAGGATGGCACCACGGGCAGCTACGACAAGGCCATGCGCTTCCTGGGCTCCAACGACGAGGAGATGTCCTATGACAACAGCCCCTACATTCGCGCCCTGGTGGACGGCTGTGCTGTGAGTGTCGCTCGCGGGGGTGGGGCCTCCGCCTTCATCCCTCAGGCGAGGGTGCGGGCCTGGGAAAGCGGAGCCCGGACGGGAAGGCCGGGGAGCCGGGTCCGTGGCCCCGGCTGGCTGTGACGTGGGACCCGTGTCCGTCTGGCCTGGATTAGAGAGTTTCTCCTCAGGGCCTTCCTGGGAGCGGCCAGGACACGCACTGTGCTGGGCGGTGTCTGCGGGTCAGGGCTGGCACCTGCCCCTGGGCTAGCATGGCCGTGCTAGGCTGTGCCCGGGCCCCTTGCGCCCACCAGGAAGGGCCGTTCCGCTCTCCGGCCTGACTGGAGGCTTGCTCAGCCCTCACGGCCTGTCAGTGTCGGGGCTGCGCTCGCTCCTCGGGCCTCAGGCCCCAGGATGCTTGTCCTCCTGTGCATCTCACCTGTGGCCTCCCAGACCGAGGCCAGGGTCCCCACCGAGGGCCAGCTCCTCGGCTGTGTGCCTCTGGGTGGGGGGCTCTGCCGTCAACCCCGGCGGGTTGGATCTGTGTCCTCATGTCCTGGGAAGTGTTTAGGGTGCAGCCATGAACCAAGGGGTCCGGTCCCGTTGAAACCCTCAGGCATGTCCCTCGTGTGGCCTTTGAGAGGCTGGAGGTGGGGGTTGCCGTGTGGCACTGTCTCCATGAGTCTTTCTGTCCCACCTCAATGTCGGTCCTCTGGTTCTGGACTCAGAGGTTCTGTCCGTGGTGGCCAAGCCAGCTCCCGCGGGGACAGGGCTAGCATGGGCTCCAGCCCCGCTCTGTGTTCAGGGCCGGCCCCTTGCAGGGCTTCCCTCCAGGCTCGCACACGGGGCCCATCCCTAGAAGGTGCCACGCTCTCCCCGTGTGGCCCGGAGGCTCTCCCGGACACTCTCAGCATCCGCTCCAGACCACGTCCTTCCCGCACATTTCTGGGTGGACCACATCATCTGAGATGTCTTCTCGTTGGCCCGGTGGTCCCACCCTTAGTCTCTCACCCCACTTTTTGAACGGAGCAGGTAGAGTGTCTCTCAGGGCTGGTCCCAGTGTGTCCCAGGCCAGGGAGAGGCATCCCCGAGCCCTGAGCAGCCACCCTGGGCTTGCGGGAAGTCGGTGCTCCTGCCTCAGGGTTAGTGCTCCCTGCTGCTCCCGCACCCGTGTGCGTGCGAGGTGAAGGTTTTCCCTAATGTCTGCTGAGGCTGTCTGGGGCTGTCCGGCCAGGCCAGAGTGTCATGGACGGCTTTGCGGGGCTTCTGGGTCCCGCAGAAACGGGAGCGCACAAAGCTGCCCAGTAGTGGCCAAGACTGGAACCTGGGCTCATCACTTGCGTCCTGCCCTGGCTGGGGCCCTTGGACTGGGCAGCCCCCTCCAGCCCTGGGGAGCGCTGTTCCTGCTCCTTACCCAGGGCCACCTCGGGGACGATGGGGGAGGCTGCCCAGAGCGCAGGGTTCCCCGTGGCACCCTGCCCCTCCTCCCTGCTCCCCTGCATCCTGGGGTTTGTGTGGGTCAGTCCTTGGGTCTGACTGTGGAATGAGCAGGACTCATCCCTGTTTGAAGCAGAGGAGCCCGACCGCCTGGCAAGGGGTCCAGACGCACTGGGGGAGGGGGCTTTGCCCCCGGCATCTGCTCGAGCTTCTGACACACGCCCCAAGCTCTGTTGAGAAGGTCGTGAGGCAGCAAGTAGAATTTTCCCTGTGTCTCTGCCTCCAGAGGAGAGGCAGAACCCCGGGGCCTTGAGCCTGGCTCGGAGGATCCTGGCTTCTGTGGCAGGAGGGAGACACTCTGGAGAGGCCAGTACCCGCCTCCTGGTAAAGCGAGCAGACGGGTTCTCCAGAAGAAGGGACCCTTCCCTGCGAGGGGTGCTGGGAAATGCCTCTTGGGAGTCGGGAGTCCCCAGCGGGGAAAGGGCCGGCTGCCGCTGGCTCCAGCTCACACACGCCCATCGCCCCAAGGAGCTCCCTGGGAGGAGCCTGGCGCCCCCATCCCTTTTCCTCCTGCTCATCGCAAAAGCAGATCCCAGAGCCCCCGAGGGTTCCCAGCAATGCTGCCTAGCTCAGAGCCCCCCTCCGGTCTCTGCCTGTGGCCAGCCCAGGGTCCAGCTCCCGTCTTCCTTCTCTGGCCCTGTCTCCTGGTGGCCTGGGGGCGCTGGCAGAACGCTAGCCTCCACGCACCAAATGCCTCTAGAGTTACTGCAGGTTCTGGGGAAGAGCTGCAGGTTGGGTCTCCTCTTTAATTGCAGAAGCAAAATCTGAGGTTGGGAGAGGTCCAGTGAGCTGCCCAAGGCCCTTAGGATATGGCAGAATGCAGTCTCCCAATGCCTGCCCACTTCCCACCGTAGTCCATTTCTGGCATAGCTGGTCCTTGAATGCCTCCCTTGACCAGGAGCTCACCACCACCTGGGGCAGTCCTGGCCATGGCTGCAAAGTTTCAGTGTTAGGAAGATCTTCTGGAAATTGGGCTAAAACCCTCTTGCCCATCACGTCTACCTCTCATTCCTGCTTCTGTGCCTTGAGTCGGGCAGAGGAGACGCAACTCCGGACCAGCGTTCCTCGGCCTTTGGGGCCAGATGCGTCTTCGGGGTATGCGGAGTTGGGCTAGGGGCTTTGTCTGCACCGGAGGGTGTTGAGCAGCGTCTGTGGCCTCGACCCCCCAGAGGTCAGTCCCCCACCTGGAGGAGCTGCCATCCTTCCAAAAGGACAAAGATTTGAGGGCAGCCCCAATGGCCCCACCTTGCTCAGAGCTGGAAGGACCCAGCTCCTTCTTCTCTGCCATGGGGTCCAAAGAAGCCAGCGCTGCTGGCCAGGAGCCCGAGCCTGAGCCCGAGCCCCAGCATGGCTGTGGTCCAGGCCACGATCCTGCCCCAGAAAGCAGCGGTGCACCTGCTCTCCCGAGACAGTGCTGCTGGGCAGGGGAGGGTGCCCAGCTCCGTGGCGGTCAAGTCCGAGCTCCACCATGGTCCTCTGAGCCTCCCTGGAGGCCGTGGCGAGGTTGAGCCAAGGGTGACTCGAGACACTCATGGAGGTAAAACAGACCGTCTGAGCAAGGGGCTCACCGCAGCACGCCGCGCCCTCCCTCTGCTGTCCCTGGCCCTCTGTGCCTCAGTTTACCCAATACTTCTCAAGACCGGGGAGTGGATCAGGTTCCCTCCTCTTCTCACACTTGTGAGCATGGAGTCCTCTTACTTCTGGGTGGGACTGCCAAGGGCAGGGCCAGTAATCCGCCGTTACTGTCTTAGAACTCTTCGTTTTGAACCAGGAGCGGGGGCTCAGGGTGTTCCGGCGGAGCTATGCTCTCTGTAGCTGGTCCCATCAGGGTTGCCATGGGGTGTCCCAGCTGGCAGGGGCGGGTGTGGGTCTAGGACTGCAGGGAGAGCGGAATGGGATGTTGGGTGGGGAGGGGCGCTGCCTGCCCAGGTCAGGCACGTCTCCCTCCCTCCAGCTGCCCGGACAGACGGCGCAAACCCGCTTTCTCAGCGGCTGGCCATGGGCACATGTGCATGGGAGCCCAGGAGCGTGCGGCGGGGGAGGCTCAGCCCGGGAGGCAGCCCCACCCCCACCCCCCACCCCCCTTAGTGACACGGGCCTCTCTTCTGCTTCCTAGACGAAGAGAGGGTATCAGAAGACCGTGCTGGAGGTCGACACGCCCAAGGTAGAGCAGATCCCAATCGTGGATATCATGTTCAATGACTTCGGTGAGGCGTCACAGAAATTTGGATTTGAAGTGGGGCCGGCTTGCTTCCTGGGCTAGGAGCCACGGGCCCGGCCCCCAAGAGCAACCTTGTGACCTCAGCGCGCCATCTGCGGGCGTCCTGGACAGTGAAGGCCCCTCGTCCCTCCCCTGACCTCGTCTGCGCCCGGCTCCGCACGGAGCCAGACCCCAGACCCACAGAGAGCAAAGGGAAAGAGCCGAGTCCCCCACCCGGAGCTGAATCACATGACCTAGACAGCCCACAGCCACCGGGCCCCACCGCCGCGTCAGCCCCGTCTGTCCCCACCGCACGCCACAGGGACAACGAGGCCACACTTGTCGCTGCCGCACCGGCCGATCTGTCTGCATGGAGAGGCTGCCAGGCCGGGGCGTGGGGCTGCAGGATTTGGAGATCACTTTTTTTTTTTAAATTCAACTTGAAGATCTGTATTTCCCCTGACCTTCAAAAAATACTCGGAGGCAAGCCTCGTAAAGGTCACTCCCTTCCAGCCAGAGCCTCTGTTCTCGGCTGCACAATCCATTCATGGGCCAAATGTCATTCTGCACGTGCCTTTCTGATGGATTAAAGGTGCTTTCGTCTTTGTGAGTTTTAAGTAAATATTTGTATTGTCATACATGTTCGTGTTCCCGACTTTCAGTCACGCACGTCAGCCCGGCTTCAGGCCCACTGGGGGGGTGGGCGTCCAGTTCCGGTGAGGAAGGGGCAGCCCCGTCCCCACCTGGCCAGGAGCGTGCAATAAGGTCCGCCCAGGGCGGCAGGAGGCTGCGCTGCTGTTTGGACAGTGGGTGCCCGGGCCCCTTTTCAGATGATTTTTTGATGAGCTCTGGATTGTTTTTTAACGGAGAGGAAAAAAAAAGAGAACTTGATGCTTTGCCTTTCCTACATGCACTTAGATTAAATCGCGGGCATAAATTAATTTTAATTGCTCCCTTTCCCCGTTTTTCTCCCCGTGGAGCCTGATGGGAGAGTGTCCCCCAGAGTGGGGAAACCACATTCTGTAGATGATAATTAAATGAAAATTGGTGCTCACTTTTACCCTTTTCCTTTGTGGTGCTATCTGTCTTGAGATCTCCTTGAAAGGGGACCCTGGGGTCACCTGGCCGTGCCTCCTCCTCCCGCCTCTCTTGGTCCCGGTCTCTGCCTGCATGGGGCCTGGGTCCCTGCCGAGGACGGAAGGGTGGGCACGCGCCACCGTCCTTCCCGCTGGCCCATGTGCTTCTGCGCCCCGAGACCGCGGCGAGGCCCATGGCTGGCGTTACGCTGTGCTTCTGTGATTGGAGAAAACACACCCACGGTCGAAGATGCTGCCCGCAGTGTGCCGGCGAGCAGGCGTCTCCGGTTTGCCGAACGTTTGGTGCTAATTCCTGTCTGTGCTCAGAACTGAGCTGAAGCTGCATGTGCAGACGGGGACATGTGCAATGAACTCGGGGGGTCTCTCTGGGGCTGCTGGCGGGGGCTGCTGGCGGGGGCTGCTTCCCCGCACATGAGCAATCTGGATTTCCACCTGCAAGCATCCTGGGGACCAGCGTCAGCCAGCCTGGAGCTTGGGGCTGGGGGCGCTGCTTCGCGAGCGAGGGCCAGGGAGCTGCCTTCTGTGGACGGAGGGCCCGAGGGGCCGGCCAGGAAGGGCTGCCCCTCACTGTGAAAAGCAATGCCCTTTCCTTCCATGCTGGGGGGATTGGGCAGGGCCCCCGGGCCCTGCTCGGCCCCCTTGGGAGCCGCTGTGACCCGCGGTTCTGGTGCTGTCCTCTGCCCGCTGGGCCACCCTTCCCGCTGGGGAGACCACAGCAGAGCCCCCCGTCGGGCGTCACGAACACCCGCTAGTATTTCCCACTTCCCCGTGGACGTGGAGTCTTGCTGTCGCCAAAGAGAAGTCTGGCTCCAAGGTTCTTTTGAGCCCAGGAGGCTGACATGTGCCAATGACTCTCACATTTGTCTCTTCCAAAGCGAAGCCATATCCGAGGACAGCCACGCGGTGCCCCGTGGGCCTTGTCTAGGTCATGTGATTCCCCCGAGTCCCCCCTTACGTCGTCCTCCTCATCCTTGTGGCCCCTTCAAAGTTGTTGTCATTCTACGGAAGTCAGACGCGTCCCCTTCTCCCGAGGCCACCCTGCCATGGTATATTGCAATAAAGTACTTCTTATGTTTGCAGACGCTCTCCGGTGTGGTTCTTGTCCCTCCTTCTCTCCGATGGGAAGGGGGAAAAACCGACCAACAGAAAACCCGCAGCGAAGATTCTAGGCCATCGGGCCCTTAAAAACACGATGTCGGGTGACACCTGCCCGTTGCTTGAGAAGCCCACCGGCGTGTTCCCGAGTCCTGTCTGTGATGCCCAGGAAGGGGCCTTTCACAGTCATTTAAACCTGTGTGACACAAACGTCCTTGAAGGGGTCGCTCAGTGAGTGAGCTCACCGTTCCCACCGTAAACCGATGCTCTGGGCGGTCTTCCCAGTGTGCCGGGGCCTTCCCCCTGCGCGGACCCGCTCGCTGTGTGGCGCCGCTGTGTGGCACCGGTAGCCGCAGAGGGAGGGCGATGCATCCCCCGCGAGCGGGACGGAGGACGGAGCCGTTCCTGGGGGCCTGGCAGGATGTGGCCGGGCGCCAGCTCCGGAGTCCAGGCCTTGGCCGTGAGCAGATCTCCCCCTCATGGGGGGCCCTGGTGCACGTCCCCGAGCCTCCCCACTGCACTGTCTGGCCGCGCCTCCAGATCCCCCCGAGCTCGTGGGGCCCGTCCGGCCGCCGACCCCCAGAGCTGCTCCTGAGCCCGGCCCCCCCAGGCCGTAGCTGGGGCTCCCTCTCACGTGCCGTCGGCTGTGCTCCCTGGAGCGGCTCCCTGGAGCGGCCGCGTCCCCAGTGGGCCCGGAGGGGGTCCTCGGCTCACCTGTGAGGAATCTGCAGCCGAGCGAGAGACGCATTCGCTGCTTCAAGCCAAGTACCCGGGAGTGTTTGCTGCTCCGCCGGAGCCTAGACCGCGGGCCTCCGAGTGTGGTCCTGGGACCGGCAGCACCAGCAGCGTCCCCTCGGTCCAAATGCAAGTTCGCGGGCCTCCGAGCCTCAGACACAAGGCCTCAGGGGGCTTGCTGCCCGCTCGTGCTCCCGACCTGCCGGCCACCCTGAGCGCGATGGAAACGGCCCCGAGAGCCAGAGCTTGTCTTGCAGACCCCGGGGCCGCTGATGGCAGGGGCGGCTCCCACCACTCCTCACCCCTGCGGCGGCTCACGGGCGGGTTATATCCGAGGGAAGAGGCCAGAACTAGAAGGGCGGCAGCCAGGCCGGGCGCTCTTGACCGCACGGGAAGGTGGTTCAGGGCAGACACGAGTTCTGGAAGGAGCCGGCAAGGACCGAGGACCTCCAGGGCCAGAGGGGACAATCCCTTGTCAGGACCAGTGTGGACGCTGAGAAGTGCCAGGGGACACGCCAGGCTGGCCGTCGGCGGGATGAAAGACCACCTCGGCGCGGACGGCGATGGCTCCGGCAGAAGGAGGCAGGACCAGGCGAGGAGCGGCCCCCGTCGCAGCGGGACGGGCCTGAGGGCTGCGGCGGGGAGTCAGGAGGCAGAGGGGCTGGCGGGCCGTGCAGGGGGCACCGTGGAGCTGGGGGCCCGGCAGCGGCTGCCAGCGGGGTGCTGGGCACCGTCGTGACTGCCGTTGTGACCTCAGAGGCCGCCTTAGCCAGGAGGGGTCAGTGAGCCCCGCGAGCCCCAGAGGCTGCCCCGAGTGCCCAAGGGCGTGGCGGGGGGAGGCGGCTGCTTTGCTCTCGGCCCCAAAGGGGAGCAGACTGAGGCCGGGGGCAGGGCAGGGACTGAGAGCCTGTCCTGAGCGAGGCCTGCCCGGGGCGAGGTCCCGCAGAGCCCCCCGCGTCTCTGGGCCTCCCCCATCCTTGAAACCGGCCGGACCCCCAAACGCCTGTCGCTCAGCTGGGTTAAGGGAAGGGCCGGCATGTGGGGATGCGGCCCTGAGCCCAGAGCCCAGGGATGCTTGTGAGGGGGTGTCCCCGGGCCTGGACGCAGGCGCTGCTCTCCCCCACCCACCGCCCATCCCGGCAATTCATCAGCAAGAGCTGGACACCCGCAGCCCCCACGTGCAGGCCGGGCCCCATGGAGAAGGGAGGTCGAGACGTGACCCCGGCCTTTGCTTCGGTGTTGGGAGAGATGAGAACTTGTGGCACTGACCGTGTCCCAGCCCGGCCTCGCTGCAGAGGGGGGTTCAGGGTCCATAGCTCGGGGTCCATCTGGGAGCCCTGTTTGCGCGTGGGCCCGCGGGGGTTGGGTGACGGCTGACCTTTCCCGTTAGTGCTCCTGGAGGGCCACATCCGCTCTTGCTGGGCCAGGGGAAACATCTGTCCCCAGGAAGGAGCCAGCAGGTCATTGTTCACAGTCCGGAGCTGGAAACCGTTCAAGTTTTTCCATTTTGAAAAGTGTCCTCCGTCCCCTTATCCCAGCACTGCTGCCTCGCGTTGGAGGGAGGAGGGGCGCGGAGAGGGTGGGATGTGTGAGCACCGGCCTGGCAAGAGGACCCCTGTGGCTGCAGAGCTGAGCTCCCGGGCCCCAGGTGTCGGGACACAGGTCCTTCTGTCCCCGCCAGGGCCCTTGGCCTCCAAGAGCTGTGCTGGTCCCGGCTGGCTGGGGGCAGCACCTTCATTTGGACGATAGGTGGGTCACCCATGGGGATGGGCATGCACACACCGGCCACAAAGTCAACCTGGCAGCTGGGGCCCAGGAGGGCTGGGAGCCCACGGACACCCCAGGGAGAGCCCCCATGTCTTTGGCAGCACCCGCTCTCAGGGCCTTTCCTTCTGGGAAGGGACTTCTGCAGGAAGCACACTTCCCCCACCCCTGTCTTCCTTGCCCCAGCCTCCTCCTCTCGCCCCCAAGAGGTTCTACTACAAACCTTCCTTCATTCGTCTGGGGGATGTCCAGTTTAGTGACCGTCAGCTGCAGGCCGGGCTCTGGGGCAGCAGAGGCAGAGGCCCCCCCTGCCCGGCCTCTCTCTTGGGTGGAAACAGCCAGAAGCAGACAGAACAGCGGGAAGCCTGTCAGGAGGGTAAGGGCCCAGGAAAAGTAAAATGCATAAGGGATCCAGGTGTCCCTTTTCTCTAAGCATAAACAAAACCGAATAAAATGAGAGAAAATGTGCGCCTGCGGGCAGGGTGCGTGCGTGTGTGCGTGCGTGCGTGTACATGATGTGTGATGCGGCAGGACCCGTGTTCGGCCCGCTCGCCCCTGGGGCCATGCTGGGACAGCGTCTGCAGTCACCCAGCTGACAGGTGACCGTGCGGGGACACGCTGAGAATGGTCACAGTCTGGGTATTTCTGACATGGAGTCCGCAGGGCTTGCTGAGAGAGGTAGGGCAGTGCGGAGCAGGGAGCCCAAGGGGGCAGCAGCTTGGGGACCAGACCCCCGGTACCGCGGGCAGGTGCGGCACCGTTTGCGTGTGGAGACACAGGCGCGGCGGGTGAGCGGGGAGAGGACAGCTGCGTCCGTGACCCAGACTCAGATGCCACCAATGCCCAGTACTTGGAGCCTCTGTCTGCCCATGCGTAAAATGGGACCCACGACCCCAGGGTCACTGCTGCTATGGGACCAGGGGTCCCTCAGAACCTGGCGGGCTGCCTGTGTCCTTGAATGCTTGAGGGGGGAGGACGTGGGTTTCACAAGTTGCCCATTGGGGAGGGGACAACTCATGCTCATGGGAGGAAGTGGCCTCAGGCAGCCACTGCTGGGTGCGGGGACAACGTGGTCCTCTGGTGATGGCCCCTGACGTCTGCTCACTGGCAGTTCCCCTAACCTGCCTGTCCACTGACATCACCCGTGCCACTTCCCGAAGGCGCCGATTATTCTCTGTGGAGCCCGAGACCTTCTAAAGCAGCCGCCCTGGGCGTGGGAGTGGCTAGAACCCCCTGGCTCTGTGACTGGTAGGGGCTTGGGGCCCTGCAGACACAGCCATGTTCCTCCCGCCCACCCAGACTTCTGCGGGTGGAACCCCTCTCCGGCCTGCCCCCCACCTGCCCTCGGCCGCCCTCCCCACCTCGGCACTCCCACAACACCCTCCACGGCCCAGAGTGGGCTGAGCCTGTACCTGCAACGGATTCACAGGCCAAAGGCTGACCGGTGCGGCCCGAGGCATCACTGCGAACAAAGTCGGAGCTGCACAGAGTCATCTAGAGCTTCTATCCACGGATGAGGTACGAACGTGTAGGCAACAGGTAACAGACTGAATGTGTGAAACATACGGCACGTGGAGGCTGCCAGAGCGTCGGGTGCTTCCGACTGGCAGACGCTGTCCGGAGCATTGAAAAGGAATCGCCTCGCTGGGTCTGACAATCTCACGTGTGAGACTTTATCACGAGGTCGATTTCAACCGAAGAGGAAGCGATCCGAGGGGCCCCCAGAAGAGGTAACAGGAAGCGTGGCTGCAGAGCCCCTCTCCCTGCAGCCCACCTTCCGCACACAGGGAGATCTGCCCACCCGCCTTTGCTGCCCCAAATCGCTGCACTGCCCAGCAGCCCCTCCAGCAGCCGGGCTGTGTTTTTGTGCCCCGGGCAAGAAAATACCACTTCCCAGCGACCTCCTGGGAGTAAATACTTCAACAAAAGCCACGTTGCACAAAACATCCTGCCTTTTTTGTTTTTCCTTCCCGAACTGACAAGTGCTGTCACGTGGGTTTGGGAGAAGTCCAACTCGCGGGTGTTCGTTGGGAACCGACACGGTCTCTGTTTCGAGGATCTGGTTTCCCCTTTGGGATTTTCTCAAATTCACTTTAAACTGAGGAAGTGCTACAAGAAGGACACCTGCATGGGGTATTAGAAGACTCGAGTGTCTGGAGAGACAGACTAAGAAACCACTTCCAAGGTTTGTATTATTCATTACTACATCAAAATTACCCCAAAACTTAGAGCTTCCAAGGAACACACCCGAATTAGGCCACATGCCTGTGCTCGCATGGATCCCCACTTTGGGGCCTCACACGATGGCAGGCACGGTGCCAGCCCTGGCCAGTGTCTCACCCAGGGACCCCACCAGGGACAGACCTGCAGGACTTGCTCACGTCATTGGCGAGAGTCATTGCCTTGAGGACCATCGCACTGAGGTCCTCGGGTATCGATGACAGTTGGCTGGAAGCCTCTTGCACCTTGCATGGGGCTTTCCCAACCTGGCAACGCGTCATCCAAACCCGCAAGGATGGAAGTCCGCTAGCCAGAGGGAAGCACAATCTTTTGTAAGCTGGTCATGGAAGGGACATCCCCTCAACTTTGCTAGATTCTCTTACTTGCAGGCAAGTCCTCTGTTCAGCCCACATTTAAGGAGAGGGATTACCCAGGGTGAGGATACCAGGAGGTTGGGGAACCCTGGGGCCAGCTTGGGGTCTGCACACTGTCGCATTCATGAGGCTGGGTGTGTTCCTCGGCAACCTTGTGACCTTAGGCCAGTTTCTTAGCCCCTAAGGGGACAGGCCAGAAGTCGACGCCAGCTGCCCGGTTTCCTCATCTGTAACATAGAGGTAGCTGGTGCTTCACCAGCGGTTGGGTCAGATGAGATCGTGCATAAGGAGCCTGTGAACTTGGGCCTCAGCACCAGTGTCCTGTAAGAGCTCTGCGTCCCCGGTGTCCATCCAACCACATCTGTGCTACTCGCTCACTGGTCTCAGGACGCCGAGCATCACACCTCGAACATCAGTCACTGAGCAGCCTCTAAGGCTCAAACACCTCTCGGGAGTTCAGGCAAGAGCATCCGGCTTGCAACGAGCTCACGGACATCTGAGGAGGACTCAGGGCTAGCACCCCAGAGCACCGCCGGGGGCAACCAAGTCAGTGCCAAAGCCTGTGGTTCCAAAACCACAGACTGAGCCACGGTGGGCAGGTGTGTGCCCCCGGAGGAGGTGGAAGGATGGGAAAGCAGAATTTGGACGGGTACAGAGGACGTCTTTGGAATTTCTCAGGCCTAACTCTGCGATATTTGTCTGTCTGTGAAGGGACTGTTTGGGCTTGTGCATAGAGGGCCCCCTTGCCCTCGAAGACTGGCTACTGGAGCCGATCCCTTGAGGTGGATATCCCAGAGGAGGAGAAAGGAACATGGGAGAGGCGGTTGACCATGGGGGAGCAGAGAGAGGTCCATTTCCCACGACTGCAGCCAAGGCAGCCCGCGGGGGCGCTCAGGGTGCGCGGCATTATGGCGTCCGTTTGCCCTTGGGCAGCCCCAGCTTGGGCCACTGCGAATGCCACAGGGTGCATGCACGGAGGGACTGCAAACCTGCCTTTGGGTCAACAGGCACATGGAAACAGGGCACCCAGGTGTCCACTGTGCGTCTCCGGGGCTCCAGTGCCTGGGAGGCTTCAGTAGGCTACCACAGGGGTACACGCTCCGAGGAGGGGTCTCCGCAAGTACCCGTCATCGAGAGGCTTCGTGGAGGAGAGGGTCTGGGCCAGGTCTGGACGATGAATTGGCTGTGACTCTTGTGATCCTGCTTCCTTCCCATTGGCTGGGGGAAAGTCCTCCTGCTGCGCTGTGTCTCCTCCTCCAGGGCCTTCCCAGGACCAGCTGGCTGGGTGGTTCCTGGCAAAATCCACCTCCCCACTCCCAGTCATGGGACACCAGACGCGATGCTGGCCTCCCCAAGTTCTGCAGGCTTCAGGTCTGCTTGGGAAAGGCAGGAATCCCAGCACGTGCTCCTCAAGGCCAGCAGGATTCCTGAGCTCGTGGCTCTGACTCAGCTCCCTGGTGTCTTGCCCACTCGGCCCTTGTGATGGCCTGACAGTCACTTAGGGGGCACCTGACATGCCATACAGACTGCAAATGAGCGTTGGTCACCCTCACCCCACTGGGCAGGTTCTCTAGAGGCAGAGGCTGGTGAAACGTTCAGTTAGAGACCAGCTTGGCCCAGTCTTTGGTTCTGGTGACAATCGGTGGGGAGTAGAGTGGACTGTCCATCGGGCTCCAGACCTAGGCTCATGGATGGAGCAGAGAATGTCGATCTGGGGCTCCATGTCTGGGACTCCGGGGCCAGGTGAGGTGAGAGATTTGGAGTTAAGGAAGAGGGACTTGTCACGGGTGAGGAGACACCGTGACTTCTTCATGCTCAAGGAAAGCCTGTGAACTCAGAGGCCAGGCCCTGGAAGTCACTGGAAAGTGCTGGCCAACGGCTCTCACTCTTGAGCCTGTGTCAGAGTCACCTGAAGGTTGGCTCCTTTTGCTGTGGGAGTGGATACCAGTATTCCCGCATCAGTCAGCTCCTCCCATGCTGGTCCCCACTTTGAGCTCCTCCTTTATTCTGACACCTGCCTCCTGGCTCTGTCTCAGATCCACCGAGCTCTCGTCCCCCTCCTGTAAGACTGCCCCCTGAGAAACTGCATGTCTGACTCATGGCTTTCAGTTCTCTTCTCAAATGCCACCTCTGCCGAGCGGCCCTGTGGAACAAAGAGCTTCGACTCCTAGGGTCTGGAAACCGGAAGATAGCTTACATTGTCTTAATGCTCCGCCAATAGAAACAGAAAGGTCTAGAGTACTAGTGAAAACACAAACTCTTTCAAGTCCCTGAGGAGTGACAAAAAGCAAAAACTGGATGTAGGGTCAGCCCTAGAGAAGCAAGGCATGTGGGATACAGGTGCCATCCCCCAACTTTCTCCTGAGGGCCCTCCCTGGTCCTCGAGATGTGGCGGGGCATTGCTCAAGCAGCAGGAGACTGTCTTAGCAGGCTGGGGACTTGGAGTCAGAGATCTAGGCTACAGAGCGGTGGAGGTGAGCTGGGAAATCCTGAAAACAAGAAGACACATGGGGAAGAACCCAAAGCTCGTCACGCCAGCCTCCCCTGTCCTTGGCTGGCTGCTGGGGGGAGCCGCTGGCAGGCTGCCACAGCTGAGTGGAGACGCCAGAACTCCCCAGTGCCCGGAGGCTCCTTGAGTTCAAGTGCGGTCATTTCGATGGATCTGATAGACATGTCAGGCTTTCTGTTGAAACCCCAGGAGACCCAACCCTGGGATGGGTATCCCAGGACTGAAGTCATCCCTTAGATCAGGGACAGAATAGGGCCACCCTAGTAAGCCCGGGCCCAGAGCTACCAGCACAAAGCTCAGCTCTCTTCCAAGAATGAGCCCCGAGCCCTGAGTCTCTGCAGCACTGTGTCCGCAATGTCTTGCATAGAATCAAAGTTTACTAGACACGCAAGAGAAGGAAAATTGTGACCCATGATCAAGAAGGCAAAAGTTGACGGAAACGAATGAATAGTGTCTCAGATGTTGGAACTTACAGACACGGGCTGCAAAACACGTACAGTCATATATAGTATGTCGTATAGTATAATACAATATGTTATATTATATATAATATATACGGCATATAAACGTCGTATAGTATCCGAGAAGAGATGGGTATCATGGCTGAGGAAAGAGACAAGGAAACTTTAAGAAATGAACCAATAGTAAATATTAGAAATAAAAACTTGTAATCTCTGAAATAAAAAAAGAATTCATTGAACGGACAACACAACCCCAAAAATACCCAAACCGAAGCATGGGAGACAAGGTTTTTGTAAAAAGTGAATAAAACCTTAATCACCGGGAAGGTACCAGCCTGACCTGCGAGAGCCGTATCATTGCTGCCGGAAGTGGCGGGGAGGGGGGCGGAGCGGAAGAATGTATGAGGAAATATGAGCCCCAGATGGCTACATTCAAGCAATAACATGAGCCTCCAGAGCGAGAACTCGGTAGAACTCAAGCTGGGAAAAAAGAAGGAAAATCCCCCCCCCAGACGGACAGCTAGAAACTGCAGGGGACGAGGGACGGGAGAGGCAGGCAGCAGGGATGGGGTGGGGGCCAGACCAGCACGGTGCTGGGGGACTGGGCTGGGGAGCTTCTCCTGGCGTAGGAGGGCCGAGGGCCGAGGGCAGCGGAAGGCTGTCCGGAGGTGCTGGGAGTCAGAAATCCTTCACCTAGACTCTAACAAAGCTGGGATTATAAGTGACGCTGAAGTAAGGACACTTCCGGAGCATGGGACGCAGAGGAGACGTGTTGCCCACAGAACCACGTGCCCCGAAGCAAGGAAGGAAGTTCTTTAGGATTCCAAGTGGAAATGCAGATCCTGAAGAAGACGAGAGCAGCAGAGAAGGTAAATGTGTGTAAAATACTCCCGTGCCTTTAAAGAGGCTGTTGAGCGACAACTGAATTTTTAAGATGCAAATAAGAAAAATGCATTTCAGGGGCTCATGGCACCGAGCAGCAAACCCGTAACAACTGTAAGGAAAGGACTGTGGGACGTTCACATGTGAGTTGTGACCTGGCATGCTGGTCACCGAGGGGGACAGTGATGATGGAGAGGCCTTGAGCGATTCCCCGCCCGGCCACCGACAGTCGCACAAAGAGGCAGAGCCCAGGCGTCAAGGCAGAGGGAGCGCGAAGCGCGGAGAAACCAGGTCGACCCAGCGAAGAGGAGGCAGGAGAGAGAAGCGACAGGGGCGTGGGCAAGAGCCAGCTGGTGCGCGGCGCCCGAGCACGTGCGGTGTTGCCCTGGATGTTAGCTGGGCGGGCGGGTCGCCTGGGAAACCAGGATCCCGGGATGCGCCGCTTAAGAGAAATGCATCTACTGGGATGCAAGTCCGTGAACGTTGGCAAAAGCATCACGATGCAAACAGTGACCTTGAAAATACAGTCTCTGGGTCGGGTCAGTCCTTTGTCCAGGATGCTCAGCAACACCCCCTCCCCACCCCCACCGCCGGCACAAAAGCCTCTGGAGGGGAGGCCGGACTGGCCAATTCCTGTTGCGGGGGGCTGCCCATGAGGGGCTGGTGGCGGACGGATGGGGCCCTGGGCCTGAAGCCTGGGCACAGACTTCCAAGCCTCTCACCACGGGACGGAGACGTGGCTGAGCCGGATTGCGGGGGCAGGAGACTAGACAGAGGGAGCAGGACAGAGGGAGGCAGGGGGCAGGGGCGCGAGCATCCCACGGACTCCAGGAGCCAGGTTCTAATCCTGGTGCTCAGGTAACAAGCTGTGTGACCCCCGGACCAGCTCCTTCCCTTCTCTGGGCCTTGGTTCCCTCATCGATGACCAGAGACGCCCTTTGAGGCACAGCAGAGCACCTGGGCCTGACCCTTGCCTGTGGACTCGTGTCCCCTTTGTCCTGTCTCCTGGGGGTCCTGCTTGGCTTCTTGCCCAGAGACCACCAGTTCTCCTGCTACGGTCTTTACGGTGAATCCAAGTGAGACCTGTTCTGAGTGTTAGAGTCGTAACTTCCAGAGTCCAGGGATCCGAGCTCCTCCTGGTGTAAGAGGCACGTTTTCGGGCTCCCTCGGAGGCCCCCTGAGTAATCCTTGTTCCATTCGCTCACTTAGGGAATTTCGGCCGAAAACATCATCAGTGCGTCGGCGAAGTGAACGTCTCCCAGTTCTCGCTTCAGCCTTTGTTTGTCTGCCCTTAACGCAAGCCGTGGGCATCAGCTGACCTTGAGAAAACTAATCAGGCAAACGGGCAGACGTGAGGAACCCGGGGCTCGGCTCCCGTTCCATAGCCGAAACACAGCACTCTTTCCGCACGAGGTCACCGGCCGGGCCTGCGACCCCGGCTCCCATTTTCACCTGGACTGTCCGGTCGTCCCTCTAACAGGCCAGATTCTCATCCCTGTGGCCAACGCTCAGAACACCGGACCGTCGAGGCTTCATGCTCCAGTATCCAGACCGTGTGTTTCGGTCCCTCAACCTGTCCTCATGCTACGGGAGGGCTGTCCCCGATGGCGGAGCCGGGCCACACTGGCAGGACACTGTGGCTTCCAGCTGTGGCTCCAGGGGGCCTCATCGTCTGCATCCCGCCCCAGACTTTGAGGGCAGACCCCCGAGGGAGGTCCGGTTCCGCAGGTGCCCAGGGAGCATGCCTCTCCGCGCCTCTGGAGTGTGGCCTCCCCCCGCCGTGGACCAGCCCAGGTTGAGGGTAATGGGACGTGCCTTCCCAAGATAGGCTCCGTGGGCCTGTGGCTTATTTGCAGCTTGTGGGCACTTGATAAAAAGGACATGTGAGGAGAGCCTTGTCCTGACCCGCCTCATCCTTCT
This sequence comes from Mellivora capensis, assembly GCA_004024625.1. Taxonomy (NCBI): domain Eukaryota; kingdom Metazoa; phylum Chordata; class Mammalia; order Carnivora; family Mustelidae; genus Mellivora; species Mellivora capensis. The sequence goes on along the minus strand of PISX010006651.1, from coordinate 2,151 downwards.
GAAGAGAGCCCCCCAGCAAGGGAGCCACGATGCCACCCCTGCAGGCTTGTGGTCAGCCGGCCATGAGGCCAGGAGTGACCCCACAAGCAGACAGCCGGTCACAGACTGCCAGATCTTTGGAGGTTGCTCTGAAGCCGGGTCACCTCTCCTGAAGCCAGGTCCTCTGCCCAAGGGACCACCCCCTTCTGCCCCAGGACGATGGCACCTAGCCCAGACTCCAAGCTGCCCAGGGCAGCGGAGACACCCGGTTCCCCTCATGTCTCCCCCCTGAACCCACAAGAGGCCGCAGGGCCCTCCGAGCTTCGAGGACCACGCGGCTTGTGGGCACTGAGATGACCTCCAAGGGACGCCTGACCTTCACAGGCTGTGGTTTCACTTGGGGTCACAGTTCTAAGGTCACACCTGGACAGGGGCCACTGGTGGGTGGGGTGGCGATGCAGGCCAACTGCTCACCCCCCGCTGGGATGCGCCTGCCTGGGGCCAGTGTGGCACGGCCCAGGGCAACTAAGTGTGACCTTCCCCTGGCCCCGCCTGCTCCCCCCAGCCTGCAGCTCCCTCCGTGTGGCCCACAGCCTGTCCTCTGTCCGCATCACTGGCCTGGCCTCCCACACCCCTTCCCAGGGCAGTTGGTTGGAGGCCACACTTGACACCCGGGCCAGGGGCTCTCCAGCGCCGGCCACTCTGCCCTTCCCTCCCCTTGGACCCACCGGAGACTTGACCCCGCTGCCCGCTAGTTAATGGCTTTCTGAAGCCTGGCAACCTGGGGAGGCCCCGACGCTCGTCCCACAGAGCTGGGGGATGGGGGCCTGCGGCCTGTGCATTCCTCAGGGACACACAAAGGCAGGCTGGCCCTGTCCCACACACTCCTGGGGGCCTTCTCCTGGGGAGAGTGTCCCTGCCGAGGGGAAGTGAGGCCTTCACACAGGACGCTCATCAAGTAGGGTGTGGGGCTGGGTCGCCTCCGGCCTCGGGAGGAAGTGGCCACCGTGAGAAATAAAGCCAGAGGTTAAGGCAGCGGCCGCACAGAGCCCAGGAGCTCCCGAGGCCGCACAGACCAGAGCCATGGAGCGGAGGGGAGCTGCCGTCACGGCCCTGGTCGCGCTCTTGTGCACCGGGGCCTGGGCTGCCGCCGACACCTGTCCGGGTGAGTCAGACGCCAGGGAAGCCGCAGGGACCAGGAGCAGGTCGACCGCTGGTGGCCTCCACTTGCAGGCCAGGCCCGAGCTCGGCCCGCCACCAGCATCCCTTTATTATTCCTCGTGATAGCACGTTTGCAGTGTCCTTTTCCAGAAAAGGAGGCTGGTGGGCAAAGGAGGAGACGCAGCCCCACCCGGAGGTGGTCGGCGCCCCTGGGAACCCTGCACGGGCGTCCTTCCCCTCTGGGTCTTGGGGTCCACGAGCCAGGGGGAGTCAGCAGGGTCCACGAGCCGGGGCGACTCTCACCAGGGCTCATGAGCTGGAGATGATCCTTAGGTCCCACTGCTGGGGTGTGTGAAGGCAGAGGGCGGGACGCCCCCGGGTCAGATTCTGTGCCATGGGCACCGGCGCTGAGAGACCTCAAGCCAATGCTCTGTGGCTCTCAGGTTCTGGGGACAGGGGTGTCACACCATGTCTCTGAGGGGGCAGGACAGGGCAGGATTTCCCTGGCCGGCAGCTCTCACAAGCCGTTGCAGCTGCGCTGGGCTGTGGGAGGTTCTGGACCGGGTGGGATGGCACAGGTGCACGTCCAGGCGTCCATGGGCCACTCCGTTCCTCGCTAGTGGGGTTGGGCAGGACGGGGACCCAACCGACACTGAGTATCGCAAGAGAGGCCTGAGGCGTGAGGCCGGAAACACGCATGGGACCCTGAGGGGATCTCAGGGGACAGTTAATTTGCTTCCCTAAACATGTCTTGTTTCCTAATGTGCCTAAAATAGCCAAATATTCTTTTTTAATGAGAAAAAAATTTAGCAAAAATAAACATGACCTCTACGTTGACCTGAGCAGTGAGGTGAGGACCCGAGAGACCCCAGGTGGTGGCAGCTGCCCTGTCCTCCCCAGGAGCCTGCGGCGCCCGTGACCCCCCGGGGCACCCCCAGGCCTCGTAGAGGCATCTCCGAGCTTCGTCATCCACACGACTCAACTCCACCAACTAAATAACCCTCTGCTCCC
>PISX010006650.1:0-96461 GCA_004024625.1 Mellivora capensis | reverse complement strand
GATGTGGTATATATACACGATGGAATACTATGCAGCCATCAAAAGAAATGAAATCTTGCCATTCACAACGACGTGGATGGAACTAGAGGGTATCATGCTTAGTGAAATAGGTCAATCAGAGAAAGACAACTATCATATGATATCCCTGATATGAGGAAGTGGAGATGCAACATGGGGGACTAGGGGGGCTGAAAAAGAAGAAAAAAAACAAGATGGGATTGGGAGGGAGACAAACCATAAGTGACTCTTAATCTCACAAAACAAACTGAGGGTTGCTGGGGGGAGGGGGTCGGGAAAGGGGGGTGGGGTAATGGACATTGGGGAGGGTATGTGCTATGGTTAGTGCTGTGAAGTGTGTAAACCTGGAAATTCACAGACATGTACCCCTGGGGATAAAAATATGTTTATAAAAAATAAAAATTAAAAAAAAAAGTATTTCTTTTCCCTTCCACTTGAATATTCATTTGGCCATTGGCACTTAGATTCAAAAATCATTGATGACAGAGGGCAGGTAGGAATATTTTTATGTTTTCTTCATGGATATGTGTCAAGCAACTGGAACCATGATTAAAAAAATAGTAGTTGTTCCATTAAATTTGTTGATGAATGAATGATGATTTCATCATTGCTTCTATGATTCTTTCTACAAGCATTGTGCATGAGTTGGCTATGGATATTTTTATTCTTGTACCTTTATAATTTCACCATCCATCACTTAACTATGTATACACAAAATTATGTATGTGTATGCTTGTTTTTAGGGTTTTTTTGTAGAAATTTTAGCATTGTGTACGTATGTTTTTATATTCATTCTGTTCAGTACTTGGATGGTAATTTCTAACTAAAACATTTTTCTTCATTTGTGGAAAACATTTTTTATTGTTTCTTTGATAACTTGCTATTTTTTTTTCTTTTTATTCTCATTTAGCTTACATTTGTATCATCTATTTTATTTCTCTTTCATCTCTGTCTTAAATTTTACCAAATTTTTATTTTAAAAATCCTCATTTTGGGGGGTACCTGGGTGGCTCATTGGGTTAAAAAGTCCTCATTTTGGTCTTCTAGCTCATTATTTCCAATGTATTCATTCTGTTATTGAGTGCATAGTCTTATTACTATGATTGTTAGGTATATTTCAAGGAACTTCAATAGTCTCATCTTATATCTGATTTTTTCACTAAAAAAACCCAGAATTAATATTTGATGAAAAGTGATGTGTATTTAGAAAAGGAAAAATTGAGTCACATAACTGCAGCTACATTCACCCCAAAATGTGCAACGGGGTAGAAAAATGTCTATTCCTTCTTTTACAAGGAAAGAATGGAAAAGAAAAAAAAATTAAAATAAAGGTACCAGCAAGAAAATACCCTTTCCCTTCACTTTAATTTTGTTTAGTGCTTAACCTCTCCTGACTCTTAGGACCCAATTAGGTGAGCATTTAAAGGTACATCTGGATTATAACATCCTGGCTAGGACACAAAATCTACTTTTCAATTTCATTTTACATGTTTTCAGGGTATTCATAAAGATTTTGGGTAATGCTGTTTTATTTGTTAAAATGAATTTCCTGCAAATGGTATGTAAGAATTCTGATAACAAGCAGTGACCTAATTCTGAATAGCTAAGATAGAAGTGATGTCCCAGGTGTCAACTCAAAGGGACAAAAATCTGAGCAGTTTTCCCATTATCATCCACATTTGAGGTATACCAGTGACATTCCTTCATCATTCAAAGGTCTAAGGTGGTAATTAGTGCATTCTTCCTCTATCACAGACACTACAGCCTATAGAAAGGATTGATTCAATCTTGTTGATTATATCATTTCAAGCTATTAAAGTGGGAAAGTGTTTATTTTCTGAAATCACTTATTACACATCTGTTTTTGGTAGATTAGCTAAATTATAAGCTCATTTGAATTTGTATGCATAAATAAGAACTAATGATAGAAGAGACTGTTGTAGCCTTAAAAACATTTTACAGTTAATTTTTCTATAAACACTTTAAAAAATCACATACCATAAATGAAAGCCAATTTAAAGTGGCATTAAAGTAGTCACCATTTCAGTATAATCACTCTGAGATAATATTTAAATAAAGTTATCTGAGGTTTTATATTTTTTAAAATGTAATCTTACTGGATTTCTAGTAAGAAAGTAATGAAAAGACAAGTGAAGTATTACATTATAATCTGTATATTGTATTAAAAATTAAGCAAAATATTATATTTCTTTCTTTTCTTTTTTTTTTTAAGATTTTATTTATTTGAGAGACAGAGAAAGAAAGCACAAGCAGGGGGAGGGGCAGAGGGAGAAGCAGACTACCACACACAGTCCCCACACTTCCACACCCCCAGCTGAGCAAGGACCCTGATATAGGGCCCAATCCCAGGACCCTGAGATCATGACCTAAGCTGAAGTCAGATGCTTAACCAACTGAGCCACCCAGGAATTATATTTCTTACATCTCACTTTTATAAATAAAGAGCACAAAGAAATGAAACTAAGAAAAAAATATTAGAAAGAGTTCTAAAATTCTCTCTAAATATGTTAAAATTTTACACTTGAACATCTTGAATAATAGGGGTTACCTTTTTGAAGTGTTTTGGTTGTACTCTATGTGTGGGTATTATACTTTAAGGCAACCTATTTGTTAGATGATCAATAAAGATTATAATTACAAGTGTCTGAATTGAAATAAAGCTGTAGGATGAAAACATTTTGTTTTAAAGATTTTATTTATTTATTTATTTGACAGACAGAGATCACAAGTAGGTAGAGAGGCAGGCAGAGAGAGAAAGGGAAGCAGGCTCCCTCCTGAGCAGAGAGCGAGATGCAGGGCTTGACCCCAGGACCTCAAAACCACGACCTGAACCAAATGCAGAGGCTTAACCCACTGAGCCACCCAGGAGCCCCTGAAAACATTTTTATAAAGAATCAATCCCCATGAGAAAACAAATAAACTCTTAAAATACAAATTTGGCATTTTTGTTCCTTAAAATAAGCTGAAGGACATTTATATCAACTGGTGATACACTCTTTATTTGAAAAGATTTTTCACATGTGTTTTTTTAAAAATCTCCACTTAAAAGATTTTTATTCTCAATAGAATTTAAGTTATTGGAGGTTATAGTTATACTGTAACTCAAGCTTTCAAAGGGCATTTTTAAGGAACGGTCTCATCTATCCATAGCTCTGATTTTTATGGGTGTGCTCCCATTTTAATTAATATTCAGGAGTCAGATATGTTAGTAATATTCAAGAGCCAAATGTATTATAAGTCATTTTCAAACAAAGCTGCTGAAAGGAAAGAAATAACTTTTTAGGATCTTAGAAAGGATCTTAGAAAGATCATCCTCTGACGGGCTTACTAGAAAATACATTTTCCATCCTTGAGATGTTATGGAAACTGGCTTATGCTCCTGGTTTAAGAAAATTCAATCTGGTCAATTCTAAGGTTTAAACAGTAAGACTACACTCCCACTTTTGTTGTCAAAGGAAAAGTAATTCTTCCCCAAAGAGGAAGGCTGATAGAGTAAAAATCCGCCACGTGAAGGCTCCATCATACAGTTACAACAATAGGTATCACACTTCATCTCCCTAATTATGCCATAAAAAGGGCTGGTTCTTCCACTAAACACCAATGCGGACCTATCAGGATGAAGCTGGTGCTGATATTCTAACAAACCACCTTACTGTTGTATCCTTGCCCCCGATAACATGAGAGGAGAAACCAGTACTTCCTTAAGAGGGTAGCTCTTTACCTCACAGGCTGGACGAGCACTTTAAGAATCTTAGAACACAATGATTGGTTATCATTTTTTGGTTATTATTTTTTGCTTTTCCATGGTATATAACTAACATAAATCAGTATTAAAATGTATTAGAAGCTACTTGTGTGAGTAACTTTGCCAAAATAATATCATAAACTCTGAAACTTGAAGGAATTCATTCAAGGAAAAAGGAGGAGACTGGTTAATAACATTTCAAATGGTAGACATATTTAGAGCTGTTTTATCAATTTAAATTAATTTTAATAATTAAAACTTCCCTACATGCCCTATGATTCTTCTGGTTCATCTTAAAAAATATATAATATATGCACATATATGTATTTATATTTATATATAATCTATAGTATTTATCATTGATTCTTCTTTTGTCTTTATAAACAAAGTGGACTCACTTTCTATTGAGCTAGGTCAGATATTTCCAGAACACCTAGCTAAGAAGAAAAATAAAATAGATTTTTCCAGCCAAGGGCTGTTTCATTATTCCAGACAACACTTTGTATTGATCCTCCTCTATTTATTTCTAATTTTGTTGCCACTGATTGAGTTGAGCGCTAAGTCTTGTGAGGGCTTACATGCTGTTGGGATGCTGCATTGCTACCAGAAGAACAGGGTAGCAATGTTCTCACTTTAAACTCTAATTTAGTCTTATTTGCAGCAAATTAAGGTGTCTGATGTAGCATTTTAGCACTAAAAATGCTTTATTATATGTTTTTCTTTACTCACCCTCATAGAAAACTCAGTGCATGCAGTCAATACAAATTTTTGCATTAGCTATCCACCACAGCGACTGTGAACCAGATAAGCACAGAAATTTTTCAACAACCTACCAATATACATGACACATAATGTATGCCTATAGGGTTATCTTTCAAGTTGTCTATGTTTAAAACTTGCCAGAAAAGCAAAATGATATGAAAGCTGTTAAAAGACACACCTATCTATAAGATCTCCTTTTATCTTAGACCCTGAACTTTCACAGCTGGATATGGTTTCATTTTGACGTGCTCTCTCAAAGTAAGACTACCTATGTAATACATTTACTCATGAACACACACTCAGAGATATTGACAGCTCACATTAACAAGTTTCAGAGTATAAAAATTGAGGTAGTGAAATTTATTTAAAAAATGAACATTATTTTAAATTTAATATAACTAAATATGTATTATGAGAACTGTTTTTACATTTTGTCTTTTGATATAAAATATAATTGTTGCACTCTTTTTTTTCCCCCTTTTTTTTTAACCTCATTCCTCAATTTTCCCTTTGGATGGCCTTATTTATCTTTTGAGTAGTCTTTAACAAACCCTGCATTTTTACTGAGGATAGTGGTCATACTTCAATTATTTTGTATCCCCAAAACTAGCAAAATAATCCTTAGGCTACATTTGGTCTACTTGACAATATTATTAAAAAAATTAACCTGCAGATCATTTTTAAGGGAAAAAAAAGCCCAACATGGGTAAGTTTGTTATAATTCTTCTCGTTACAATAAACCTCTCAAGCTAACATAATTGTTCCACATTTTTTACTCCAGGATAGTGATGAGCAAATTATTCCTGCACAAAAGATAACTCACGACACACAATTTTTACCAACCAGAGCCTTCCTAGTGTTCTCGTGTGGCCCTCATGATAGCTTTAGTCATCACATCATCTTTTAGTTTCTGGCAACTCCAGCTCGGAAAGGGCCAAACACAAAAACTAAACTCCCTCTTTCTATCATCTTTATTTTTATCTCCAAATCTCACATCAACTTCTACCACTGTATTATCTGCAGTGTCCTATTGTCCCATTCCAGTAGATCAAAATCGACAGTGAATTTGCATATCAATTCACAAGCCCTGCAATGGGAGGTCGGCAAAATACAGAAACTCAGACAGGTTGTATGATTACCTTAAACCATTTTCAAAACACAATTAGAAACTCTACTGCAGCTATTGTCAACAAAAGTGGCTGAAATGTATGTGAAATTTCTAAGGGAAATGAGACACTGTAAATTGAGCCAAAGTTTTCTAATCCATTTCCTATACATTAAGTAAATTTCAAAAAATTTGTTTTAAGATATATGATACAAAGAAGCAGCATTATAAGACCACTGACATTTTGCATGTATCTTATATTTTAAGTGAAGAAAATACACAGCAGTCTCATTTAACAACAAAATGCATTCTCAGATGTAACCTTTCAACATTGCTATGTTCTAATTATATTTTCTGAAAAGTTACTCAAAAGAGAAACGTATTTAGTGTAGGAAATAAATGAATATTCAAACACAGCTATAAGGCTAATATATCCTAATGAAACTGATGCATAATGTTATATTCAGAACTGAGAAACATGGTCATCCTTTGTTTAAAGAATTTTTAAACACATATGTATTTTAAAACAAATAAGTGTTCACATAATTTATTATTCCTACACTATATACATTCACTAATACTAAAAGTTCAATATTAGTGCACATACACTTCTGCCAAGAAAAGTAGAAACGAAATCAGAAAACTGCCATTTGTGAGCATTTTTTTTTCATTTTGCCTTCTCTCAATCTTAGAAATGTTTCTATTTCACACACACAAAATGTGATATCTGTTTTGTCTAAATATATTATAGATTTCAAAATGACCCGCATTTAAAAAAAATAACACAGTATGTTTTACAATATAACATAAAGCAGTCTGATTTTCAAGTAAATTAAAATTTTAGGGCTTCAAAAAACCAGGAAAAAACTAAGTTTATGAAGATCATGAATTATCCTGCTTTACTTCAACACATGGCAACGTGGACTAGGACACTCTTTCAGGGACATGACAAATTTAATACCACAGTCTTTCCTGAGACATATCCAATAGCCAAAAGGACATGCATAATTCTTAAACAGAAATAAATATCATTTTAAAGGCATCTTTTTAATGAAAAACATTTAGACTTACTTGTATTTACAACTGGATGATTAAATATTAAATGATATGAATAGAATTGCTAAACAAATCCAAATGTTCAAAACAAATCAATTTAATCAGACTCACAAAAATTAAAAGAGCTACAAAATCTACTTATGGCAAAATTTAGAGATCATTGTCAGTAGGAATGTGAATTCATAAAGCTTGGTTAGAAAGCTACTTGTACATTCACTCATTCTCCTGGTTATTTCCCATTGAAATAGAAGTAATGAAAATTTCCAGGATGTGTATTAAAGAACTGATTGTAGGGCTAAGATGTGTAAATATAGTTTATGCCCATAAATAAAGTGTTCAAAAATGAAGGTACATCTGTACCATATATTCTCATGTGAAATATCAGGAAGATTGAATTAGAACAATATCAGTCGATTAATTCTACAAGGTCTTACTGAAAAAACAAGTGTCAGCATAGAATATGATCCTATATATGTTTGATTATAATTACATAAACAGGGTAAATATACTAAGAACACATTCCAGGAGTGAACAGGAGTGGGCAGAGTAGTAAATATCAGTAAAGAAAAAAACACAGAGGGTAATGCATAAAGCCAAGGAAAAAAGAAAAATGAACAAAGTACATGGTACATAAAAAATGGCATAATATCAGATAAAGGGCTAGTGTCCAAAATCAATAAAGAACTTATCAAACTCAACACCCAAAAAACAAATAATATAATCAAGAAATGGGCAGAAGACATGAACAGATATTTCTCCAAAGAAGACATCCAAATGGCCAACAGACATATGAAAAAGTGCTTAACATCACTCTGTGTCAGGGAAATACAAATCAAAACCACAGTGAGACACCACCTTACACCAGTCAGAATGGCTAAAATTAAGAAGTCAGGAAACAACAGATATTGGTGAGGATGCAGAGAAAGGGGAACCTTCTCACACTGCTGGTGGGAATGCAAGTTGGTGCAGCCACTCTGGAAAACAGTATCGAGGTTCCTCAAAAAGTTGAAAATAGAGCTACCCTATGACCCAGAAATTGCACTGCTAGGTATTTACCCTATATATATAAATGTAGTGATCCGAAGGGCATGTTCACCCCAATGTTTATAGCAGCAATGTCCACAATAGCCAAACTACGGAAAGAGCCGAGATGTCCATTAACAGATGAATGGATAAAGAAGCAGTGGTATATATATGCAATGGAATACTATGCAGCCACCAAAAAAGGAATCTTGCCATTTGCAATGACACAGATGGAACTAGAGGGTTAGGGTTATTATGCTAAACGAAATAAGTCAATCAGAGAAAGACAATTATCATATCATCTCAATGATATGAGGAATTTGAGAAACAAGACAAAGGAGATCATAGGAGAAGGGAGGGAAAGATGAAACAAGATGAAACCAGAGAGGGAGACAAACCATAAGAGACTCTTAATCTCAGGAAACAAACTTAGGGTTGCTGGAGAGGTGGAGAGTGGGAGGGATAGGGTGGCTGGGTGATGGACATTGGGGAAGATATGTGGTATGACAAGAAAATAATTTTTAAAAATGGCAGAAGTTAGTAACACTTATAGAATGGCATAACCTAGTCATATTTATAGAATTTTAAATAAACATAAGCAATAGACAGTCAACTTATGACCCCAAATTTTAAAACATTATGGATCACATTTTATAACATAATGTGGAATAAACAAGTATAAATTTTCTAGTAAACTTGCCTTCATAGACATATATCTTGGTGTGTATGCAGGGGAGGTTGGTAAATGTGTGTGTATATAGCCAGTAAATATGTAAGAAAATCTACAAATAAAATTTGCAAGAGCAAAACAGGAAAAGAATTCATTAACTCATTTATTAATTATGAAATGAAGTCTGGCTCATGGACACAACTTTGGAAACTATAATTATTTGAATGTTAATTTTTTTCCAGACATTTTATTCAATCAATATTCATTAAGCTTCTATGTGTTATGTGGCAAGCTCACTGTAAGACATGTGGGATATAGCAGTGAAGTGAACAGACATCCCTTAAGATCCCTAAGTCCTTAAGGCAAGGGTAAGAGACAAGAAATAAATGAAATAAATAAACAGAAGAGACACAAGTATAAAATAAATAAACATGATTTTTGGGACATATAAGTGAACAAGGTATGTTATACAGGACAGTCAAAAAAACAGAAAATCGTCCTAGGTCTGTAATCTGCAGGAACATGAAGAGCAAGGTAAAGTGTTCACATTGGACTATGTAGCTGTGATAATGTGTTTTATGTATCAGTTTGGTTAGGCTATTATTCAATCAAACACCAGTTATTTGATCAATCACTTACCTAGTTCTTGCTGTGAAGTCATATGGTAGATATGAATAACATCTATAATCAGCTGACTTTATGTAAAGGAGAATATCCTCAGTCAATATCTCTGTTTCTCAGATGGAACCCAGCAGATACAGGAATGAAAGGCTTTGAAGTTAAAAATGTTCAAGGGGCAAATGACTGTGTGGCTGGAACATAGTGGGAAAAGAAAGAAGGCTAAGTAGGAAGTGGGTCAATGCATCTTAGAGGTAAGTTCTACAATTTACCTTTCAAAAAGGAAGAAAGGAAACTTAAGTTATACAATGTTACCACAAATTAAATGTCAGGTAAATGGTATGGAGCTGAGGTTAGAAGCCCAGATTTATCTAAGTGCACACTCACAATTTTCCAATTTTGGTTTGCTACTTTCTCATTCATATATAGGAAAAATAATAATAATATGACAATGATGGACTAAAATATAACCAGTAGGTTGGTTCATAAACCTAATCTCAAATTAGTTTCCAAACCTGTATGTCTCTCCATCCCTATTTCTTTATGGGTCACTTATTAATCGCTTCTCGGCCCTTTTGGCTAAGATCAAGTGTATGGGTCACTTATTGCTTGACTCTCACTCTTATTATTCTCCATTTCTGTCATTTAACAAATTGTTTTCCTACCCATTATAAAAGTATAATCTTTATATGTGACTTCATCATCTAAGTTATATTATCTGTTCAGCACCATATTTCCCTGGCTCTCCCAATGAATGAATCTCCAAACCCATTCCCAAACACCCTGAGCTTTGTCCTCACCAAGAACATCTTATCTGTGAAATATTAACATTACCTCCCTCTGAGCACAATGTTTCCTGCTCTTTCACTCTGTGAAGCAGCCTCTTTGACATCCCCAAGAGTATTTATATATCAGCTCTTTCCTATTCTTCTTATCTTTTTATATGCAGATTGGTCTTTACAAGGCACCTTTCTGTTTTGTTTTGTTTGGGCACTGATCTCCTGTTCTCCACAGAACAGGGACCATGTAAGTGAATGTATGTGCTCTCAGCTGTTGCTCCTGGGCTGCTGAACACTATTTGCACACAAATTAGCCAACTTTCTAGTGTAGACTATTCAATAGGATGTTTCTGCATTGATGGAAATCTGCTATATCCGTGCTGAGTAGTAAAAACATGACTAGTACATCTAAGGAACTGATTTATACTTTCAATTGTTTTAATTTTTAATTTAATAGACATATAGCTACTGGTTACTATATGGAACAGCACGGCTCTTGTCTGATGTTATTATACCTTTGTGGTTCCAACCTAAGTGGGTTTTCAATGCACCCAGAAATCTTGGTATTTGCCTTGTTGGATTTTTTCAGCTTTCTCACTGAGCTTCAAATAACAATTCCCAGCTGTGGTAGAGAGATGCCCTGCTCAAATCCCTTTTCACAGACTTGTGGCCCAGCTCTGGAAAATGAACTGGTAAAACAGGCTATCCTTCTCATCACCTTCAGGATCTGCCTCAGTTGCAGAGAATCACCTCTCCTGAGGGCATACCATAGGTGATCCTTGCTACAGAGTTCCCTACCAGGTAGGATGAGTCTTGGTTAGGCCTGCATCACACTGCAGCTTCTTCCGCCCAGTCTACTTCCTTCATATATACAACTAGTTACAAGATATACTGGAACAGGAAATCCATTTAAAAGAACAATAAAGGTGTGTCAGGGCAGCTCAGTCAATTAAGTATCTGCCTTTGGCTCAGGTCTTGATCCCAGGGTTCTGGGATCAAGTCACATGGGACCCTGCTTCTCCCTCTGCCTGCCATTCCCCCTGCTTGTGCTCTCTCCCTCTGATAAATAAATAAAATCTTTTAAAAAAATAAAAGAGCAATAAAAATATACACTTAATTTTTTAAAATGAGCCACATTTGTATGAGAAAAAAACACACTACTGAAAGACCTATGAATATATCCAAACAAATGGAAAGCCATCCCTTGTTCATAGATAAGTTTACTTATCTATCTAACATATTATCTAACATTATCTAACATCATAAAGATGTAAAGATATGTCTGGTTAATGTACTTCTTTAAATATATATACATATGCAAAAATCCAATGTTTCACTGATTAATGTATTTTATACATAATGCAATCACAATACAATAGTCAACAAGCTATTCTTTGTATTTTCTGGAACAAAAAAATATTAATAATAAAGTTCCTATGGAAAAAGGAACACACACAAAGAACTTAATAAATCTCTAAAAAAAGAGCCATAGGGGTACTGGATAGCCTAGACTTCAAAACCTGTTTAGGACTATGGCTATATTATTTATTTGTAGCTGGACCTTATATCCTAAGTAAACACATTAAATGCATTAGCTTCTGTTGATTCTTTGAGTTTTTCTATATAGCAAAAGAAGTATTCTGTGAACAGATTCACTTTTAATTTTTTCCTTTACAAACTATATATATTTTATGCCTTTTAGTTTTTGCCTCATTGCATTGGCTTTAACTTCCAGTATGATACTGGATAACAATGGTGAAAGTAGACATTCTTGCCTTCCTCCTGAACTTAGGGGAAAAGTGTATTATTTATGTTAGGGCCATTCTCTCCAATTCATTGTTTGCTAAGACTATTTGTTTTGAATGACTTTTTTTTTTTTCCAAATGGCCTTTTCTGTCTTAATTGAGCTGATCATATGACATTTCTTTTTTAGTCTACTCATATAAAGAATTAGATTGATTTCTGAATGTTGAACCAGTTTTGTATTCCTGGGGTGAATCCTACTTGGTGGTGATGTATTACCCCTTGTATATATTGCTGAATTTAATGTGTTAATATTTTGGTGATTTTTTTGGATTTATTTTTATAAGCCATATGGGTCTGATGTTTTCTTTAAATGGTTCTGTCTGGCATTGGTATTAAGGAAATGCTGACTTTTGAGTAAGTTGAGGATTGTTTGCTTCCCTTCTATTTTTGGAAGATACTGTTTAGAACAGGTAAAATTTCTTCCCTTCCATCAGCTGCAATGAGTCTCCACCAGTGCCTTAAAGCAACAGATTTATTGTTTTCTCTCTGAAGACTAAATATTTTATTTTGAATGGGAGATAGAAGAGACGGGATCTGGACAAAATTTCAGAAGCTGATGCTTATCTACTTCCTCAACCATACTAGGAGAAGAGCTTTCTTGGGTTCTCCCTGGTTTTTGTTTTGTTTGGTTTGGTTTGGTTTGGTGGTTGTTGTTTTGTGGGGTTTTTTTTGTTGTTGTTTTATCTTTCTGTCAGGTTCAAGGAGAGAAGGTCTGAAAAAGTTTGTGAACTCCTCATATCTTCCTGCCCCAATGGGCTTCCCATACTAGTTTAATCCATATCAATCTTTGGCAATTTGTTAAAATGATCTAATCTGTGTTTCTTATCCATTCCAAGTAAGCAAATGAGAGGGACCCGGTTTGGGTTGTTTTGTTCTGTTTTGTTGCTGCAGGTGGCTCTCTTTCCTAAGGTTTCAGGTTCCTTAATTGCAGGCAACCTAACTATTATGGGTTCGAGAAAAGAATTAATGTCCAGTTTGTCCCAGGCTTGTCAATGTTGCATGGATGAGAACAATCCTCTTTTTAGTTCTCTATATCTCTAAGCTATAAGCAAACAGAATCTTTTTAAAAAAAGAAATCTGGCATTTAAATCTGTCTTGACAATTTATTTAAGGAAATATGTTAAGAACTCATCAAAATCATCAACACGATCTCCATGCAAAAATCTTTTGCTTCTCTGATTAATCCTTTACAAAATCACCAAAATACACTTCCCTTAAACATCGAAGTAGTTTGTTTAATCTATTAAATTTCAAGTTAACTGAAAGAACAAAAGTTTAAGTTGTTTTTAAAAATATTTTTAAATTATATTTAATGTTTATATTTTAATATTTTCTAATACAGTACAGAGGTACTGCATAAAATACAAATTCAAAGACCCTGGATATTAAAACCCAATTATGAATATTAGAAGAGTTTAAGTTCTTTAGAAACCGAAATCTTCCATTAAACATGTAAGTCTCTTCCTTATGCATTCATTTTCTTAAATGAATTCTTAAAAGCTCATTATTTATAAAAATTGAGACTAGCCTAATTACATGTCTAAAGTGTTTTCATTCACACACCTTAGCCTATTGCAGACAGTATTTTGAGACATTAATCTATTATTTATTTCTATCCATATCATATTACATAATAGTATATAATATTGGCATTTTTCTTTTCCCAATTCAAGAATTTAGTTGATATGATAAGGATCAAAAAGAATTTTGGGGCTCCCAGGTGGCTCAATCAGTTAAGCAGCTGCCTTTGGCTTGGGTCATGATCCCAAGATCCTGGGACTGAGTCCCACATCAGGCTCCCTACTTAGCAGAGTCTGCTTCTCCCTCTCCCTCTGCCTGCCTCTCTGACTACTTGTGCTCCCTATCTCTCTGTCAATAAATAAATAAAATCTTAAAAAAAAAAAAAGAATCAAAAAGAACTTGTGGCTCTTCCTGCTTTTTATTTGTGAAAGCCAAAACTTGTATCTAGGAAGAGGCATTTGCATAAGGGAAGGATAGCTATACTACATTGATTGATCGATTGATTGCTGTGAGCAGGCATAGCAAGTGTAGGTTCAGCCCTGGATTACGAAAATGTTCTCCTAGTCTAGGTTGGGGAAGACAAGGAAGCTATGCAGCAAGTAGGGATGTGGGATGGGAGCAGAGGGCAAGTGAAAGAGAGTGTGAGAAACCAAGCCATGCTTCCCTGCGGTCACCTGGGTGATCTGGAGTTTCACAATGCCTGTAAGTCAAAGAGCTCAAAAAGAAATAACACGTTATGAAACCAGACAGAACCGCAGATAGTCTTGTGACATTTCCTTTGTGGCCACTTGAAACACAGGCCTCAAACAGGTGATGAATCTGAGCATTTATGTTGACAATGATCCCATTTCAAACATTATTCTTGCATAGATGGTCTTTGCCCATGTTCAACTCTTTGACATTTCTCTCCGAACTTTGACACTAACCTGTCCAATAACCCTGAACACCTGAGGTTATGCAGTGAAGTGTTTAAAATGCGTATTAATTTCCATTTTATAAAATACAGTTTTTGCATGGAGGAGTCACATGATCCATATGAGGTCCTTATTCTGGACCACTAAAATCCCAATATTTTGACTGACTCTAGCTTATAAAGAAAGTAGGAGATCATTACAAATGATGGGGTTATGTTGGTCACCTGCCTGGAAAGATGGGAACTCAAAATTAAAATGAATTTGAGTTTTAGAAACTTAAGTTATAGTTCCTGCTCTTACATTTCAAAACTATTGTTCTATTAAAACAAAACACTATTATTTATTTTGATTTATATCATTCAGTTAACTCATTCTTCTACTTCATTTTTTTCCTACAGGCTTTCCTTCTTTTCTTCAAACTAATACATTAAAAGATCTGGAAGAGAATGAAAGAAAAATTGAATATTTGTTAACTTCCAAATGGTATTGTCAAGTTTCTCCTTATACACGTTACTGAAGAATTTAAACATCTTCCTAAACTCCTTGTACTGAGAAAAATAGTTGTTTTGTTTTTTTGTTTTTTTGGGGTTTTTTTTTTTAGAGCTGTCATTGCCTCTCCTAATATAGATTGATAGCAACACTTTCATTAATATAATTTTCACATCTTTTAAATGAGCATTTTATTTTTATACTTTGCAATGCATGCACCTTAACTGGCAGCTTGAAAATATTAATGTTAATCATTGGTGGCTTTTCTGACAAAATAGAAATATAGATCCAGACTATTGGTTGAAAAGGTATTTACATTTATGCAAAATATTTTATTTATTTTACATATTAAAAGTCTTGAATCAAATAGAACAAATTGCTAATAGTTTTTTTATTATTATGGTGATGGGAACATAGGGCTTTTGACATGTTGTTCTGTGAAATATGATGTATTTTTTAAGTTCTTTAAAATGTAAAGGGCACCATAAACTAATGAGGAGATACATATAAATTTGGATGCTACATGCTATCTATTTCTCAAGGATTCCTGATTTTAATTAATTGTTCTATTGTCTGATCATTCACCAAACTCTTTTCCTCCAATTTTTATATCTGTTTTATTGAGATATAATTCATTTATTGAACAATTCATCCTTTTAAAGTACACAATTCAGTGGTTTTCTAATATGTTCATAGCCATCCACTACCACCTTTATCTAATTTTAGAACATCTTCTGTCACTCTCTTCTTCCAGCAACCATGTTATGGTCAGTAGTTTATTATGGTGATAATGATACTGTTAAAATTATATGGAGATACATAGATCTCCATAGATATAGATACAGATGATTATCTCCTTTGGAAAACTCTGGTTCTAAGGAGGTCAAATACTATGCATTACAGTTTATTCATCATGATATCCCCAAAATTTCACTCAGTACTTGGCACACAGTTGACATAAAATATAAGTTTGGAAAGTGAGTAAAAACCTCATTTCATGGTATAATAGGAACACATTCTGATACCAGTAGATTCATAATATAGGTGATTCTAAAGATAGAAAGGTATGAAAGTAAAGATGAGAAAATGATAAATACAATTTTAAGATTGTTTGAGTAGAGGGTATGGATCTGCATACATTTAAGTGTGTATTCCATGATATTCAGGTAAGGGAGGGAGGGAAGAGATGGGAAACTATTAGAAAGAATATAAATGATGAAAATACATGAAACTACAATGGTCCTCCACCACCACCCTGAAGCTAAAGCAATAGATGGGTATCAGTCTCTAGTATGAATTACAACCTTACCCAAGAAAGGCAGCCAGGATACCAAGAGGCAAGAGTGAGTGAGGCCAGGAAGGCCTCCCAACAGCCAGACAAGGCCCCATGGGCCCCTCCCAGCACCACCGGGCTCAGTGGGAAGTCAAAGGTCAAAGGCAGAAGGAAGAGCCAAGGTGGTAAGGCCC
This sequence comes from Mellivora capensis, assembly GCA_004024625.1. NCBI lineage: Eukaryota > Metazoa > Chordata > Mammalia > Carnivora > Mustelidae > Mellivora > Mellivora capensis. The sequence goes on along the minus strand of PISX010006650.1, from coordinate 80,467 downwards.
ACAGGAAGACAAAAGCTGGGAGTCCAAGTGTAAAATCCACAGTCCCTAACAGCAAAAATGGTGCTGCTTCTCCAGCCAAAAAGAAGGAAAACCACATCCCTACAGACGTGCAGTAGGTTGTTGCCCATGTGGCCAAAGAGGGGCCCAAAGCCAAGGCTGCTGCTCCTTGGCTTTGGTGGTAGCCAATAGCCTGGTGGTGTAAGATGGTATCTGAACCCCTGGCCAGGAAGACAGAGGCACCCAAGGGCCCAAGGAGGCCGGGCATGCCCACCAAGGCCTCATCGTCCAAACTGGCCAGTAGGAAGGCAGAGGCTGGAAGCTAGAGCTGGGGTGGAAACACGGAGATCCTGCCCAAGTTTTTATTCCCCCCAAAACTGTCACTCTATTTACTTCATTGTAACCTATATATCAATAAAGGCTTTTTTCCCCCTCAAAAACAAAACAAAACACCACCAACCACCAACACCTAAGTAATCAGTGACCCTCTTGACAAATTTTAGCTGCACTGTGCCTCAGATACTGAAGATAAACTTGCTCACATGTGTGACTTTGTCCTGCTTTAAGTGTCTACACTACGGTCATGATTCCTAAGTCAACAAGGGTTGGGGGGTGAAGTATTCATTCCTGCTACAACATGAATTAACCCATAGCAAATTATGCTAATTTAAAGATGCCCGTCACAGAAGGCCAAACATTGTATGTAGACTGAAAGTAGATTAGTGGTTGCTGAGAATTTGAAGTCTCTCTATCTGAATTATGCCCCAAGCTTCTAGGAGAGGAACTCTATACTCAAGACAGGAAGAAAAAGAAAATAATCTTATTAAACTTGTGCTAAAACATGCCCAGGGCACATTCATTAAATAGGCCCTTTAATCTCCAGGCCTGACCAAAATAAAAGGGACTATCATTCTTGCCTTCTATCACATATAGACCCCTAAAATGCCCATTCTGTGAATTTTTTCTTCAGATCCTTTCTTGATAGCTCTTTAGTCTATTTTCCACAGTATAAACATGCTTGCCTTGTTAAGTTTTGAGTGTTCATACTATGTTAGGCTCCATAATAAATATTTTAGTTACCATTTCAGTGAGCTGTTGGTCTAATGTTGCACTAGCTGCATCAGATCTCTATGAAGACTTTTAGAAAAGCAGAACTATAAGTACCACCCAGGAATTTCTGATTCACTAGTCCAAAATAGTTTTGGAATTTGTTCCAGTGTTTCTGAAGCACTTGGTGACCTGGTCACCAAGAAAGGTAATCGGTACAAGGAAAATGTCATTTTCCATATTTTATAAATCTTCAAGTTGAGGGTAATTAAGGTTATAAGTCTTCTCAAAAACCACATAATTATCTAGGTCAGGAGTTATCAAATCTAGTTCCCCACCCATTTTTATTTATTTTATTTTTATTTTATTTTGTTTTATTTTATATTACACGGGGGGGGGGGGCAGAAGAGGGGCAGAGGGAGAGGGAGAAAGAGAATTCCAAGCAGGCTCCATATCCAGCATGGAGCCTGAAGCAGAGCTTAATCTCACAACCCTGAGATCATAACCTAACCCAAAATCCAGACTTGGACACTTAACCAACTGAACCACCCAGGTATCCAACCCTTCCCCCACCACCACCTGGTTTGTTTTGTTTTTTTTTTAAGTGGTTTTGGAAGATAGATATCCTCATTTGCCCATGTATTGTCTATTGCTGCTTTTATACTATAGTGACAGAACTAAATAGCTGCAATAGAGATCATATTAACCACAAAGCCTAGAATACTTACTATTGACCTGTATGTATCTATATTCCTGAATCAAATATTGGAAGCAAAGGGTATATTTCTACTTTCTTCTTAACTTAATTTCCTTAATTTATTTTATTTATTTACTTTGTCTAATTCACAATACTTTATATGTGACTGATTTTCTAATTTTCAATAACTGCATTAATACTGATATTTATAGAAATATCCATGCCACCTATTTTTATCCACTGTCACATCACAAATAAGTTCTTCTACTTGTTTACTAGATTTTAATTTCCTTATGCTTCTAATCCTCAAAAGAACTGGTTTTAGTTTCTTATTTTATTAAGAATACCTGTTGAAGGTGTGCCTGGGTGGCTCAGAGGGTTAAGCCTCTGTCTTTGGCTTGGGTCATGATCTCAGGGTCCTGGGATCAAGCCCCACATTGGGCTCTCTGCTCAGCGGGGAACCTGCTCCCCCCTCTCTCTCTGCCTGCCTTTCTGCCTACTTGTGATCTCTGTCAAATAAATAAATAAAATTTTTAAAAAATATTCAAAATAATACCTGTTGAATAAGAAATAACAGGTGTTGGTGAGGATGTGGAAAAAGGGGACCCTCTTGCAATGTTGGTGGGAATGCAAACTGGTGCAATCACACTGGAGAATAGTATGGAGGTTCTTCAACATGTTAAAAACAGAACTACTCCATGATCCAGCAACTGCACCACTGGGTATTTACCCAAAGGATACAAAAATACAGATTTTAAGGGATACATGCACCCAATGTTTATAGAAGCATTATCAACAATAGCCAAACTATGGAGAGAGCCTAAATGTCCACTGACTGATGAATGGATAAAGAAGATTATATATATATATATATATATATATATATATATATATATATACACACACACACACACACACACAAGTATATATAATGGAATATTATATAGCCATCAAAAAGAATGAACTCTTGCCATATGCAACATGGATGGAGCTAGAGTATATTATGCTAAGCAAAATTAAGTCAGTCAGAGAAAGACAAAGGCCGTATGATCTCACTTATATGTGGAATTTAAGAAAGAAAACAGATGAACATATGGGATGGGGAAAAGAAACATGGGAGAGAAGGAAACAAGCCATTAGAGACTCTTATTATAGAGAACAAGGTAAGGGGTGATGAAGGGAGATGAATGGGGCATGGGCTACCTGGGTGATGGGTAACAAGAAGGGCACTTGTTATGATGAGCACTAGGTATTCTATTTAAGTGAGGAACTACTGAATTCTACTCCAGAAACCAATATTGTACACTGTATGTTAACTATCTAAACTATAAACTTTTTTAAAAAAAATTAAAAATCCAGATATCAAGTAAAACTAGGTATTATATGTTGGCTAACTGAACATAATCAACAATGAATCCTGGAACACTGAAAAAATAAAATTAAATTTATAAATAAATAAATAAATAATGTAAAAAATACAAATTTTAAAGAAAAGAATACCTGTTGATACTAACAATTTTAACAATCACATTGATCTTTCTTTTATTCAAAATCTTGATAACTTTTAATACTTTTAATAGACACTATAAGCCAGCCACATTATTTTGTTATTATTATAAAGTTATTACATCAATTAATCTATAACATAGGCATACTGAGTACACTCATTTTTATATTTTCAGAGAAGTTAGTAGATTAGTGTTAGAAGCAGGATTTGTATCTAGGCAGGGTAACTCCCAAAGCCCCTCTTTCCATTCTTAATGATTTGTCTTTCCTTCTTTCCTATTATTCTTGTCTGAAAAAATAACCTTTCCTTTTTTGTTAAGTAGATTCCTTCATTTATAGTCTTGATCCCATGGCCTCTACTGGAACTTTGTCTAATCTACTGTGAGTCACCTAGCAACTTGAATCATGCTTTCACTAATTCTTACCGACACAATCTATTTCAATGACTGGTATCAGGCTCATTGTAAGAGCTGGTTAAATGAATGAACTGAATTCAATGTGTTTTTATCTACCAAATATGCAGTTGCACGATGTATTCCTATCCTGTGGCTGCTGTGACATGTGACCACAAACTGGTGGCTTAAAACAACAGAAATATATTTTCTCACAGTTCTGGAGGCTAAAAATCCAAAGTCAGCATCACTGGGCTGAAATCAAGACAAAAGTCAGTGAGGCCACCCTCTCTTTGGAGGCTCCAGAGAAGAATTACTTCCATGCTCCTTCGAGCTTCTAGTGGCTTTTGTCATACCTTGAGTTGTGGCCACATCACTCTAACCTTCATGGCCAATTATCACTAAAACCCTCTCTGCTCCATCTTAGCATTGCTTTTTCCTCTACATGTCAAATCCCCCTGACACCCTTTTATCGGGATACATAAGATTGCATTTAGGGTCCATTGGGATAATCCAGGATAATCTCTCCATATCAAGATCTTTAACTTAAGTATAACTACAAATAGCTTTTTTAATTGGTTATTACTATTATTAGTCATGTAAGGTAACATATGTAGGTTCCAAAAATCAGATCATGGTTATCTTTTACGGGGACATTTTAAGCCTACCAAATGTAACAGAAATGATTCTATTATTGATATATTTTAATGTAATGTATAAAAAAATAAAATAGTATAAACCATTGCTTTCAAATGTTGTGCTACATGTAACATTTCATTTATTAACCATGTTCAAGGCACTAAGTTTGAAAAAGTTATGGGATTTTGTATTGAGAAATGTGTGAAGTTAAACACAAATTAGGTAATATAGCATGACTTACTCTATGATAAATGGCTAATTTTTGCATTTATGCCCCTGTTAAGTATGAACTATGGGATACTATTGTTTGTGGGAATGAGAAGACCTCAAGAGCCACTGGAATTGGCTCAACAGTTACCCCTGAGTAATGTAATGTTCTCTCTTTTGCTCAGTCACATCTGAGTCACAAAAGATGCCTGCCACATCTTTTCTCTTCCCCTCTGTTTTTTCCTTACTTCCTTTCCTTTCCTTCCCCAAGAAGAATTTGGGAGCCACGTGTGGAGATATTAGGTTTATAACAACTGAATCAGTGCAGCATTGGAAATTATAACAGAATAGTATATGTTCTTTTTTTTAAAGATTTTATTTATTTATTTGAGAGAAAGAGAGAGAACACAGACAGGGGAAGTAGCAGACAGAAGCAGAGAGAGAAGCTGGCTCCCCACAGAGCAGGGGGGCTCAATGTGGGACTCGATTCCAGAACCCCAGGATCACAACCTGGGCTGAAGGCAGTCACTTAACCAACTGAGCCACCCAGACACCCTAAACATTTTCTCTTGCTGCTATGAAATAATTCAGATTTTCATGGTAGCACTTCCATGTATCTTCCTTACCTTTAGCATGTGTTTGAAACTGACTACACCTTGTGTTTGAGGGGAAAAAAAAGAAGTTTTTGGTTGTTTGGTTGACTTGTCGATTACTGTTATCAGTTTCACTTACTGTCTGAAAGTCCATGGGGATGGGGGGACAGAAAGCCTTTGTAAATATATAAAGAAGAAATGGCAAATGAGAGGGAAATAATGTGTGATGACTTATGGGTTGGGTTTGAGAATCTGGAGATTTGAAGCTAGCAGAGTTGCCAAAGGGCAGAGTAGTTACAGGACTTCCTAAAAAAGTACTGGCTTCATAAACCAAGAGAAGCATTACTTTAACTGACTATTTGAGTTCTCAGGATTTAAATTGGGTAGAGGTCCTCTTCAGTGAACACGCGACTGGTAACTATTATCTCTCAGCCTCACACCCTGGCTATCAGCCAGTTTATCATTTCACCTGCTTCAAAGCGAGAGTCCAGTTCTTTTCAAAAGTCAAACCTTTTACTGTCCAGCAAGAGGGATGAATACCAGTTCACCAGAACCTTGCCTAGTACCCACCTGACTACTATAGTTGTTACCTTCCGATACCTCTCAGGATATGTGCAAGTCCCAAGGGACCACTGAACATTTAACGAATGTTGGGGAGAAACTTTTGTCCCATTCTTAGAGGTTTACAATGGAACAAACTCAAGACTGTGAAGTCAGTATGAAATTTTTACCATTGTATAACTTGTGTCTCTGTTACAATGCTGCACTGACTTTGACCTCCTTGGGTAATGTACCCCAGGGAGGATAGAAGGTTTGAATCATCTTATTTTCTGTGTTACCTGAGAAGGTTAGGATTCACAAAGCACTAACATGCACAGAGGCAGAAATATGTTTTTCACTAATGCACAGGTACTAACATCAGGATCTAAAAACATATTAAAATAGTTAATATTTTCCTGTACAACTATAATCTTGGCACCTTCTCATAGTTCTTTATTGAAAAGGTCCCGCAAATATTAACTTACCATGAAAATTAAACAATATAAAAATCACACCTAGTCCTTAGCATGTCATTTCAATGCTCGGTAGCTATTTAAAAATTACATAATTACTGCTATGTAATAATAATTGTAGTGGTGTTCTCTAAGGCATTATTTTATTACTGCCATTTCTGAGCATGCTTATCAGTCTTTATCCTGATTAATTGCTGAGGCAGATCTCTAGATGATAAAACTGAAAAAAGTTCAGAAAAAATAATTTACAAAATCTATACATATAGCTTATAAAATCTGTACATATTCATATGCTAGAAAAGAACTTTGCTTCCAAGTTATTTTATATTGTGAGCAGTTTGAAAAAAAAATGTGTATACTTTCACTGCTTACTGTTGGGGAAAATAAGAAGGCTCTACTTCTTTTCTTCCCTTCAAAAACTTCAAAGACACAAACACTTGACATCAGAACTTATAGACTATGACATCACGCCTGATTACCTAATTCTTTCATTTCTGCAAGTAGCTATATACCTCTATGACTTGATAAAATAGTTATTGAAAAATCCACTGTGGAATATGTGAATCTGGATGAGGAAGATCTCTAGGTATTGAGTGTGTGTCTATGTTTTCAGGCTATTTGTCTTCTGACCTACTTGGCTTTCTGGAGTCAGCATGATCAAATATTAGTAAAGCTATAATATCACAACTACACCTCAGAGTCAAAGGACCTCATTCATTTGCTGCTCTCTATATGTGAGATTTCTTTTGGTGTATATTGAATGATGTTTAAAGTGACAGTTCTTTCCCTTTTGGCTTTGTTGTTCTTTTCCTATTGATTGTCATTAGAGCATTCTAGTCACTCTATTAGTCAGAAATGGTTTTATATATTTATAAACAACTCCTTCATGGGGAATTAATTTTCTTGTGGCAACTTCTTCTATTTAAGAAGCACAATGTCATATTTCATGGGTATCCTTTAAATTATTTATCATTGTGGCATATCAATAAATAATCATAAGGGCAGGTAGAACTATGTTTAGAATTCAGAAAAACCTCTGGGATGCCTCTTACTACATCCATGTCCAGACATAAAAGTTAATGAAGTATCTCCAACTCAATAATAGCAAAACTATTGAAAATCAAGCCTTCAGGAATGCGGTTTGAGTGACCCAAACAACTAAAGACCTCTGACAATAAAAGACTCAGTAGAGGAAAAGGGATATAAAATGAGCAAAGGAAGACTGCAGCAATAATTTGAACTAATCCCTCTGACCAATGGTATTGGTCACATTATTCCTTTTTACCTTCCACCCTTGTCCTAATATTTCATATGAGTAGTGACAGCTACCTTTACAACTTAGTTGAAGGTTACAGAATATTCTTAAGTGGATGTGAATACAATAGATGAGGAGATAAGATTCTGGTGTAACCAGATTTATCAATCATGTTTCTAGCTTCTGTGAACTGGATATTTTAACACCTGCCCTACATGCATGTTCCATACAGGCCTTATTTTGGACAACCTGATAATATGCCTCTACCATGGTGTCTTGGCCTTCCGACTCCATTGTGTCACCTCACTTTCTCAAGACGAGTCTTTCTCTTGGGAGTGCACTTTTCAAACACACACCAGCCCAACCCAGAGTCCACACTCCCAACTACTTTCCTTATTGGGCTTTCATACTCTCTGTCACTGAACTTGCTTTAATCACCCCAGGACCAGGTACCCAACAATCGGGACAGACTTTATGCCTTAAAGCCTGAAACTAGCCAATTCTAAACTTGCTTACCCTGCCTTGCCCATTTCTTCTCACAGAAATCATAATAATGGCTCTTGACCCATTTTCCCCGTTCCATCTGTCTCAAGATCAACCCAGGGGCTTCTCCATGTGACCCCACCCCTAAGGCATGGCATGCCTTTTCAACTTGAGAACTGTGAATAATAAACTATCTTTGCAATGGCAATAATCTCCCTATAGGTTCACCTTCCTATTCCTCAAATTTTCTACTGATACACTATATTTTAAAACATCCATGTTGGAAGATGGTCAGATACCTTTAGATTCATGAGAGATGCCTGCATCACATAGTGAAGAAGATGTTACTGTCATGACTATTTTAAGCATGGGTAGAAGGAAAGAAAGAATACTGAGAATCCAGAGAAGTGGATGTCCTATCATTTATCTGTCTCAGCCCACGTTTCCACCTTGCTATGCTTATATATCTTCAGGAAAGTGTTGCAAATTAACTTACAAAAATAGTTGTCTATTATCCATCTGACACCTTGTTTTGTGCTGGAGATAACTGATGAATTCAGATATAATTTATGTTTTGGTATATATTCTTTGTAATCAATAGTTGAAGAGCATGATTTAATCAAACTCCCATACAATGTGAATATTTTTTTTTTTTAAAGATTTTATTTATTTATTTGACAGACAGAGATCACAAATAGGCAGAGAGGCAGGCAGAGAGAGAGAGAGGAGGAAGCAGGCTCCCCTCCGAGCAGAGAACCCGATGTGGGGCTCGATCCCAGGGCCCTGAGATCATGACCTGAGGCGAAGGCAGAGGCTTTAACCCACTGAGCCACCTAGGTGCCCCTACAATGTGAATATTAAAATCTAGTTTTCAAAATCAATAGTGGGTAACTTTTAAAATCAGTGGGCTTTAATAAAATTTATACTTGTTAAATGTTATTAAAAACTTATGAAATTTATTTATTTGTTATTAAAATTTATAAGTTTATAAATTATTAGAACTTATAAAATAGTGGACTTTATAAAATGATAATCTTCAGAAAATACTTTTAGGTAGTTAGTGTGCATGTAACCAATACAAATATAACTCATTTATAAGTATTAACTCATTAATTTTCATAATGAATCTTTTATTCTTAAATTGAGAAAACTGAGGTGAAGAGACACTAATTAATTTGCTCAAGATCACAAGCAAGTCTTTGAAAGATAGGATTTGAACCCAGGCAATCTGGCCTCAGATTTCATGCTCTTAGCAGAGTCTATAATATGTTGCATCTTACTTTCTTAAAAAAAAAGAATTTATTTCTTAAAATATTTATAAACAATATACAGTTGCATTATTTTTTATCATGCCATCACATAACAGTAATTTTCAAAACTGCAAACAAAAATGCCAAAGGGATAGTATAAAGCACAGTTGGACATATTATAAAAACCACATTCACCTGTATTCTTTTAATAATTTATCTAGCACTACAAAGGTTGTCCCCCCCCCTCACAGAAATACAGGATTCTTTTATGGTCCTAGTGTTTCTATTAATGATATTGCAACTATTTTTAAATATTTTTGAGCCCTCACTATAAAACAGTATTTGTACCATTTCTATAATGAAAATACTCATTGTATCTACTCATATAGCTTCATAATTTAAATATATTTTATTCATTTTCTCATTTCAATATGGATCTAATAGACTATTGTATATATTTATACACACACACAAACAATGAGGCCTCGTCTTTCACCACATATATTTTGATGGGGATTGTTCTAAAGCAGATTACATCCCACAAATAAAATGCACACAATTGAGATTTCCCAATGTTAAGTCGGAAAGCTGACTTTGCTCATCATAAACAAGGTTTGAGAACTAAAGTGACCAGGAGATACACAGATAATATAATTGAGTGAAGGCATTCATGGGGAGAAAGAATTAACAGAGCTTATCTTTTAGGTAAAACATAGATTTTCCAGTTGGGCAGATTTTTCTAATTTGCTAGCCAATTTTTTTAAACATTAGATTGGCTAAATAAAAGAAATCTGTAGACCCACCAGTTTCAGATAAATGCTATATGTATTTTCCTTTGGTTATCTCAGGCACAGCTTTTATTTCAATCAAAATCTGAACTATTTATCTAAGTCCAGAGTTCTCTTCTGTACTACAGTCCTGTATACTCAACTGCTCAACTTCTTTGGTTGTCTCAGAGATATACAACACTCAACATGCCCCAAACAGAAACAATGTTCAACTCCATAAAAATCAATTGGTTTCTAACTTCTACCAGTGACTAAACGTCCTGTGGATGCCATGAAGCTGTTAAATATGAAAATCTCTTTTTTCATGTCATAAGAGGTCAAATACACTATGATGTGATCTTCGTTATATTATATATATTACACAGACACACACACACACACACACACACACACACAATTATATTCTTTCACATGTTCCTGGCTTAAAAGGCATCTGATACATTAGTAATAAATTATGTACTGCATATAGGTTGTTAGATACTCATAATGAATTATGTTTGTAATACATATGAAGTTATCTTCTTTTTCCCCATTTAATGCTAATTGAAATGGGATTACATTTTCTCATATTTAGCATTCCTACTCCTCACTTCATTGTATCTCTGTTTGAAAGACTGACGCCCATTATGTTCCTTACAGAACAGAACTGCATATTATTTTGTGATCTGTTATAAAAAAGGAGGCAATGTAGTCCAATATAGTCAAAAGGGCCAGTCTCTGGAGCTAGAGTCTTCTCGTTCCAATGGAAAGGGGCAACATAAAAACAAGTGACCAAAGTTGATAAAATAACTAACATATTTAACATAAATTGAAATCAATATTAACAAATTTAATATAAACCAAATTTTCACATTTTAATTAATATAGCAAGAAATTTAAAAAAAAGAATGGCACCTGACACTGATAAAAATTCTTCGAAAACTTTCCCATTATAACTACTAAATATGAAATTAAAACTTCCATGGGGCTAATCTATCAATATCACATTTTCATTTTCTATGCTTTGACATATACTTCTCTCATTGGCAGCTATTCCCTTTAGGAACAAGCAAGCATTTCCAGAAAGATTTGTATTCAAATAGCCTTATTTCAGTTCCACTTAAATCCTGAAAGTATAAACATAAATAATCAAATTCTATCACAATTAATTATGGAAAATGGTATTTTTATAAAATTTTAAATACATTTTAAAATGGTATCTACCTGGTCTATTAAAAGCTTCATCAAATCACGAGTCACAAAATTTTTTTATGTCAAAATCACAATGTTGGGCCTCCAACCTGCCTTTACACAACACTCCCTACTTTCCTGGAGCCTTTCCTTCGACATATCCCAAGGGTATGATTTAGTCTTTGTCATCCTCAGGCACACCACCGGTGAGGTCAAGAAAGAGCTATACCAATATGTTTGCGATTGTTTTCACTGGATTTTATGTTTGTTGGTGATCATTATTTAGCACATATTCTTCTGCATATTTCTCAGTCTTTTAAAATAGAATATAGTTTCTAATATTAAGAGAAACAAAATGATGCTATTTAAAAATTATTATTAAATACATACAGTTAATGAATTATTGTTCTTGTATATGTATCTATTTCATAAATGTTAAATTTACATAATTTAAGCCTTATGACTCTGATTTTTTTGTACTACTTTTCCTTTAATATTCTGTTAGTTGACCTGAAATTAATGGTGCAAGAAAAGACAATCACTGTGTGACAGATCTTTGGGTTCTGCAAGAATCTTGTTTGAATGGTTCTGCCTTTATTATAAGAAAATAGCTTAACTCTGACATTAATGAGACCTAATCATGTTAAATTTCTCAGCCTACTGAAGCTTAACATTGACCTGTTTTATCAAAAGGGTAGCTGTAAACAGACATCTAGTCATGAATAACACTACTGGAATACCATGCACTATTGTCTACCACTTAGGATGCAAAATTGGACCTTAAGAAAATACTTACAAGGTTTTTAATCTTAAAAATTATTTTAAATGACATATAAGGAATGTATTTTTTTGGTAAGACTACAAAAATAGTGTTATGTTCAATAACCACTTAAATTCAAAGAAAGGTCTATTTATTTCTAGACTCATTACTTAACATAGTATCATATTAAAAGTTGGGTGATATAGTATACTTGTGAATATATGTTTTCTGTCAGGGACAGAGTAATAAAACTTGAAACCTGGACAAATTCAAGAATCAACCAAGATGTATATAGTAAAAATTAAGTGGAAATTAGCATAGGAGCTGCCATAATAAATATTTTACAATAATATTAATTGATTTATTCCATTTAATCCAATCAGTTTTATTCAGTGACTGCTATGTACATGACATGTATTAGGGACCGTGGACACATACAAAGAAGAAAGACACAAAAATGGTCCCTACCTTCATGGAGCAAATTTTCTAGAGAGAGAAACTGCAGGAGAAAAATAATCCAAAGTACAGAAAATATATATACATCCCCTGTAAAATATTATAGGTGATTAGACAGAAATAAACAGTATGTATGAGCAGAAAATGAGGGTTTGTCTACCTTTAATAATCTGGTCAGTCTCAGCTTCTTTGAGGTGATAAGTAGGCCAGTATCTCAAGAATGAAAAGAACTGAGGCGCATCAAAGTAGGGGGACAAGTACTCTGGACCACATGAACAGCAGGCATCGAGAACCCAATGGAGTAAATAGCCCTATCTTCGCATAAAGCAGGTTTCTGTGTCAATTTATGGCTCATGTGACTTTCTAATGACCTCCTAGCTAGGCACAAGGTGACTAGTTCAGCAATACATGTGCTCCCTGCATAGCAGAGCTTTAGAATTTCATAATTCTGAAATATCTGAAAAACATTCAAAGTCCACTTCCATTGTCATTAGAAATATTAAAATGATAAATCTGCAATGGAAGATAGGGGATAACACTGAGGTTTTTAAAAATAAAACCAAGCTCTGCCTTCAGATTTCGCTAGCGGAGCTTCATATTCTCCCTCTCATGAAGGTTCAAAATCTGGCAAATACCTTGAAGGGATTCCAACCATGCACTCGGGTCCTGCTGGTTCCCCCAGCAGGACTTAGTTTCTTAAGCACCGCAGATTGCAGGACATTTCAGTCTAGCTTTCAGAAATTTTATCTAAACTCCCCAGACTCCTACATAGTACCAGAACTCAGAAAATGTCCTGTGGAGAGAATTGGTCAAGCGTTTGAGGTGCCGCAGTTTTCTGCTTTGTTATTCTAGCCCTGCATGTCAACTAAAAACTTCCTGGTTTTCTCCTTACCCCAGCAGTCTGCTTGAGCTAGGTCTGATCCGAAGCCTGTGGCCAGAATCAGCAAATATTCATAGGGGTCTAAAGAAGACTGTAGTTTATCAGCTTACCAAGGAAAATTTATCTCCTCAGTGAAATTTTTGCTTACCTAGATTTTATTTCTTTCATAGCTATCGCCTGCCTTTGAAAATGTACCTTTGGTAATTTATACAAATGTTCCTAGTTTCTTTCAGCAGGAATAATGGCCTGCTGCTACTTGAAACTGAACAACCTAGAAACCCAAGTCTTCAGTACTGTTTTAATTTGTGATTTTGATGTGGGAGGGTGGGATTCTATAGTTTTACACTTGATCATCCTGTAATAATGGCTCTCACAACATAATCTGGTAGCCAATGTTGATATTCTACAGTTGTCACTTAGTTCTATTCCAATTAATCTGTTAAGAACTGGGCAAAGGACCAAGTTACACTTATGGTGTATGACTCTCCAACAATGAAATGGACTTGAAACAAAACTCCATTTATCATCTGATCCCCATAAAGCATTATTCTCCCTTTTGGCATTTTATTCAACAGGGATTTCTGATAGCTCAGGACCAGTGTCCCTTAATCTGATAAATGACTAGGCATTTTAATTTCCCTGATAATGTCTGTGAGCTCTTTTAGGGAAGATAAAGAGGAAAATATACACTATGTACTTCATATGTTATAATAGGTCTCCCTCAATGCATCAGCCTTACCCTCAATGAAGAGACTCCAATACTTTGAACTGGACTCAAGTCTGAAAATTAGTCAGAGACCATAACTACAGTTGGGTCAGTTCACCCTCTGTTGGTCACATTAGATACGTGTTTGTTATCATTATTGTTTTCTTATTGTTGATGATTATGATGTTTCACTTATATAGTCCAAGCAAGGCCTTAGATTATGGCCCACCTTTTTGTTGTAGGAGACCTCATAATCAACTAACTATACTTACAACTAAGATGTATACTGGCCAAGCCATTCAGATTGCCAGGCTTAATAGATGTTACTGCAAAAGAACTACCAGCTTGTTTTTGCCATGGAAGACAAAAGGCAAGCACAATCATCATTAGATAGAGTGAGTGCTATGTCAAGCTGTAGATGTTGAGGGGGAGGGAGGAACATGGAGCACATAAATTTATAGATGAGCAGAATTTTTATTTTTTTCTCAAACTTGGGTGGGAAAATGATTGAACATTCTATTTCTGTGCTAACTAGAAGATCCAAACAGATAGCCAACTTCCATGATTACTCCCGTCTTAGTTCTGTCACCTATCCTTGGGATACAAGAGGGTATAAATGAAGAGTAACACAGAAGCCTGAGGTCATGTCTCTTTCAGACTGTCTGTACTCTGTTGTCCAGTCACAGGGACAGCAGTCCTTCATTGGGAAGTTAGAGAAAGGAGGCAGATAAAGATGTTACAGATTTGCCATGACTCTGCCTTCAAGGTAAAGTGGAAGGATTCTTTGTAGGTAAATGGTAGAAGATAAAGAGACAATTAAACAAGGGTAAGAGAATAATTACCAAAAATGTGAATGGGAAAGAGACTATTAGCAAAAATAAGACAATCCATATCTTCACTGACCTTCCTCAAAAAAGTACCCAAGGGGGAAACTGGTTCTGAGCTAAGGTTTATAACTGTGAGTAAATCTGTTTTAAAATCTTTGCTATGTTTATCTCCTTGAAGCCAGGCAGTACTGACCTTGAGATTCTTCTATTTGTGCATATGTATTAGGAACAAATTGAGTTAAAATTAATGTTCAAAGGTTAAAGAGTTTATGTAAGTGAGAACATAATATTTCCACCAGTAAATTGTTAAATGATTTATGATGCTTTAGATTATAACAGGTTTTTGTGTTTGAGGCCTTGTTTGTATTTTTTTAAACTAAGTTTTATTATTTTAAAAGCAGTCTGTAATTTCTTAGTGAAATAAATTAAAATAGACTTAAAACAATTAAAGTAAACAATTACCAGAAGTGGTAGTATTATTGTTGCGGGTTACATTATGTTTCCCAAATATGCATACTCTCATCCACCCACACGCTTTACCATATGAACTGTTTTCACCAAAGGGATGTTATCAGATGTGATACAAAGGGAGCTTGACTCTGGTGTGCCTGAGTAGGTGGTCTTAGACCAGAGCATTGCTGCCATTGACATGAAAAGAGCTTCTCTCAAGTAGCTAAGAACCCTTTTAACTTTAGCCTCAGAATGAATGAATGTTGGGCCTACCTAAGTCCAATCCATAGTGATGAGCTAAGTTCATCCAGACCACAGTTGAGAGGTTCACTTTGCCAAGCCTGGCCTCAATTAGCTGATTCATAAAGAACTGAGGACCTGTAAACATGGGAAGAAATCGTTTTTGATATTATAGATCACTGAGGTTTGGAATGGATTGTTATTGAGCATTATTTACTCAATAAGCTAGCAAATCTAGATACAGGCATCTAGAAGTTGAGTGCTTCCAAAACCAAAACCTAAAAACATGGCATGGGCTTTGGGATTGGATAGCACGAGCTGAGTAAACCATTACAGGGGCTTGAATCTAAAAGAATGATATCTTGCCATTTGCTATGACATGGATGGAGCTAGAGTGTATTATGCTACGTGAAATAAGTGAGTCAGAGAAGGACAAATACCCGAGGATTTCACTCACACGTGGAATTTAAGAAACAAAACAGATGAACATGGGGGGAAAAGAGAGAGGCAAACTATGAAATAGACTCTTAACTACAGAGAACAAACTGAGGGGAGGGGAGGTGGGGGTGTTAAATGGGTGATGGGTACTAAGGAGGGCACTTGTTAAGATGAGCTCTGGGTGTTGCATGTAAGTGACGAATCACTAAGTTCTACTCCTGAAACTAATATTACAAAATGTGAAACAAAAATTAATTAATTAATTTAAAAAACTTATTACAAGGAGAGCATGCATATGCACAAGTAGAATTAAGAAGGACTGTGGAGAACCTAGAAATGCTGAGACATGCTTGCTTTGAAAATAAAACTTTCTCATCATTGATCTCTCCAGACACCACGCAATAATTCAAAAGTTAAAATACAGCCTTGGAACAAAGCTTGAAAAACTCTGCAGCCTTCAAATGCTTCTTGCAGGTGTTAAGTATACAAAACCAAGGGCTTGGGAGCCTACTAACACTTTTTTTTAAAGACTTCCAAAATAAGTAAGGCAGCACCTTTTAGATAATTATACCCGAATTAACAGATTCTTAATAAAGTAAAACACACAGTCTCACAAAAGTGTGATAAGAATAATGCCTTCAAAAGATTTGTGAGTAGAGGCACCTAGGTGGCTCAGTTGGTTAGGCATCTGACTTTGACTCAGGTCATGATCTCAGGATCCTGGGATCAAACCCTGTGTTGGACTCCCCACTTAGTGGGGAGTCTGTTTGTTTCTCTGACCCTCCTCCTGCTTGTGCTCTTTTTCTCTCTCTCTTAAGTAGATAAAAATATTTTAAAAAACAATAAAATAAAAGATTTGTGGACACCTACAACTGACATTTAATACATTTAAAAAAAAAACACTGTTTTAAAAATTTCAAGTATCTGTTTAAATTCCAGTTAATTAACATATACGGTAAAATTGAATTCAGGTGTAAATTTAGCGATTCATCACTTATACACCCTGCACTCATCACAAGTGCCTTCCTTAACACCCATCGACCATTTAGACACATTTTGAGATGTCTACATTTGCAAGCATATTGCCATTCTGCTCAACATGTTAAACAAACAAAAAACTCTAGTCCACCACTTACTATAGAAAGAGAATAAATAGAAAATGCCAAAGTGTCAAACAGAAAGATCCAGACCACAGCTTCTGCCAGAAAGTAGAACCAGGGTCTAATCAAGAAAACTGTATGTATCAAGACTCGAAGTACATGATAGTGTTTGCCTAGCAGGATTTCAGAATTCCTGGGGGAATCAGTGGCTCCCCTAAGTCTCTTATTTCTTCTCTTATCAAATGAAAGTATTTTTTGCATGACCCTGTTCCTGTTCCACAATCATACTGGGGTAAGTTGATGGAGAATAACTTGTTTTTTTAGTTCATAGGTGTCCATATAATAATTCTAGACTTGATGCAGATTTTGAAATCCTGATCAACAATTAGTAAATCTTGGGGATTAAGTGAATAAATTGTATATGTGGAATTATCATAAATAACTAAAGGAGTGGACAGTGGCAGATTTAATTATTTCTTGCAATTTTTAACCACTCCCTGAATTAATTTTTCATGCCATGTGACAAACTTTGGCCTACTGGATATTAATTATAGAGTAAGGGGTTCAAATATGTTTACATAAATGGGCATTCTTTCATGTACTATTACTTCTCCTTTAGCTAATATTAACATATGTCATTTCAACCTTAGCTAAACTTACAGGAAGAAGCGAAGTCCTACAGACCAGTGGTCTGAAAAAGAACTTCACAGGTGAACTGTGCATCTTCAAGCAGACTCCCTGCTGAGTGGAGAGCATGATGCAGGGCTCCATCTAACAACCATGACATCACGACCTGAGTTGAACCAAGAGTCGATGCCCACCCGAGCCACTCAGGTGCCCTGGAAGTTTCAATTTTTTAAACTGGCTTTATATTCTAAATTTCACGTCCTTGACATTATCCCAGAGAGCACCATCATCACCATCAACACCATCATCATCATTGTATTTCTCTTACAATCTTCTATAACTGTATTACATGCTTTCTATATCCATGCATTCTGTAGCAAACAGGTAAGAGTGCTTACTTCTACAGTTTGGGGATTATCTAAATATAATGCAGATATGGAATTGAAAATGGTAAAACCTACAATCCAATTGTATTTTATGTTCCAAGGGTTTGTTCCTTTAAAGCAAATACTATCAATACTGTATAAGCTACATTAGATTTTAATTCTCTAAATAGTCTCGGGATAATTTTTCAAAATGTAGTATTTGACCTATTTCTCTCCTAATTTTGGTATGATGTTAGTGTTATTTTATGATAGTTCTAATTTTAGAGAATTACAGCTATACAACATAGCCTTAAATAAGTATATTCATAGGGCTTCAGAACTGTCTAGAAAAAGAAATAACCATGACATTAACAAAGATAAAAGAACAAACATAAAATATATTACAAATTTTTGAACTTAAAAAGCAGAACTGAAAAACAATCTTTAGCACACTCTCATTCTTTATTATGTTTTATTAAGTATAATAGGATTCCATTCATTGCATTTTTGCTGTCAATATTGCTGAGGAACTAATGGGTTATTTGGCCTATCGTGTTTTCCAGTCTGAGAGCTGCTGATTCTATCCTTACAATGTACAGTAATATGTTCCTCTGTGCTATTTCTATAACTTATAATAACATCTACAGAGCATTAGATCCAGATTATATATTTTTGGTAAGAGTACTTCACAAGGAAGTTAATTACCTTTCATCAGGAAGGCATTTGGATGGATGCCATTTTTTTTCTTGTGTTAGTAGCCATTAATCACTGATGCCAAGATTCATTAAAATATTAATAGTTGCAAAATAGTGATATTTTAATCTTGCTCTATTCTTTGTATTTTCTTAAAACTTCTATTTATTTGTCAGAGAGAGAGAGAGAGAGAGAGGTTGAGACTGAGCAAGCAGGGGGAGCAGCAGGCAGAGAGAGAAGCAGGCTCACAGCTGAGCAGGGAAGCCCAATATGGGACTTGATCCCAGGTTCGGATCACAACCTGAGCTGAAGGCAGATGCTTAACCAACTGAGCCCAGGTATCCCATATTTTTTACATTTTAAAGAGAAATTTTTCAAAAAAAGTTAAAAAAATATTTCATACTTGGTAACAATAATTAGGAAACACAGGACAAATATTTCAAACTTTTATTTTCCAGTTTAAAAAATGATAAAATGATAAAGTTTATTCACTATCATTAAGTTTGTATCTTTTTGTTATGAATTCATAGATTTAAACAAGTTTGAACTGTTTCAATCAATTGCAATAGTTCCCTTCGTGTGCTCACACTGTCCTATTTTTGGCCAGTGGTAGCCTCTTCAAGTTGGATTCTCAATTTGACACAATCCTAGTAGAATTTGTAGCATTTCATTTACTTTCCATCTCATTTGAAAAGATATCACAATTTCCTCTTGTATGTTTCATAATTGTTGAAATTAAGCGATGACTCCAGGGCCACGTGGGTGGCTCAGTGGGTTAAAGCCTCTGCTTTCAGCTCAGGTCATGATCCAGGGTCCTGGGATCGAGCCCCACATCAGGCTCTCTGCTCCGTGGAGAGCCTGCTTCCTCCTCTCTCTCCCTGACTGCCTCTCTTGCCTACTTGTAATCTCTGTCTGTCAAATAAATAAATAAAATCTTTAAAAAAAATGATGACTCCATGGAATCACGGTACTATTCTATTTGTATGCATTTAATTTTTCCACACCAAATGTTTAAAAAAAAAGTGAACAAGAAGTAAAACCTGGATATAATATTTGGAAACAATTATCTGAAGAAGTTTGGCTTTTAAATATATAGAGAAAATTCTGCTTTAAGCTCTGACGCATAAAAATTTTACAAGTTGTCACTCTCATTATTCTAAGAAAAAGATGAAAAATGGAAAACCAATGACTTAGCATGGATCATCCAGGACAAATTGTGGAGAAAAACAGCACATTGAAGTCTGGATAGACAAATAAATACAGAAAGTCTCAGCTGAGATCCTACCTGAAGCACAGTCTACTGAAGCAATAAACTGATAAGTACACCTAATGGTAATTTTGATGAAATACTGGAAGGTGAGTATAAACTAGCCAGAGAGTGAGAAATTCCTGAAAGCTGCATTTTTATGGGAGAGACAACTTTAATGGGTTTTACTTCTAGGAATCCCCCCAAATGTCACAGTGGAGAGCCAAGAAAGATCCTCTCATGATTTTGGCAAGGGTAGGGGAAGGAATTTCACATTGTGAAATACACTCAGAGTGTTCTCCATATCAAAGGCCTATTATTAAGGGAAAAGACTATTAGAACCTCACCTCACCAAACAAAATGGCATTTTTCCCACTCCAGATCACTTCCTGTCTCACCTAAGGGAGAAAAAAATTCTAAGACACACTTATGAAAGTCAAAGCCCATGGACATAGGCACACTAAAAGACAGATTTAATCACACGATTGTAAAATGTTTCCCTTCTCCTTCACCTAACAACTGTACCAACAAGACTTCAGTGTAGCAGCAGAGGATCGCAGCTCAAAGAGCAGTCGGATGCACAATCTATCAGACGAGGAGTTAAGGAACCTCAAAGATAGCAGAGAAGACAAAACAAGATCAATAGAGGAATTTGAATCTTCTGGCTTCTACAACTATAATATTAAATCCAGCCCAACTCCCACAGAGATTAATATAAAACCTCACACTAAAGCCTGTTTAAGTCAGGTAGTAATACCTGATACATCATTTTAAGTCTTCAACATAATTTTAAATCATGGTAGAAGGAGAAGTGAGATGGGGGGAAACCGGAGGGGGAGACAAACCATGAGAGACTATGGGCTCTGAGAAAGAAACTGAGGGTTTTGGAGGGGAGATGGGTGGGGGGTTGAGTGAGCCTGGTGGTGGGTATTATGGAGGGCACATATTGCATGGAGCACTGGGTGTGGTGCATGAACAATTAATTTTGGAGCACTGAAAAGAAATAAAATAAAATAAAATGAAAAAAAAAATAATGGTAGAAGGGAGAAAAAAGTCTAAAGATGCAAAGAAAGCATCAGAATCAGACTCAAATATGTAGGCATATGGGAATTACCAGCTCAGGAATTTAAAAATAACTATGATTAGTATGTTAAGGTCTCTATTAGCAAAAGCAGATAACATCCAAGAATGGATAGGTAATGTAAGCAGGGATATGAAAACTCTAAGAGAATCAAAAAGAAATGCTAGAAATTAAAAACACTGTAACAGAAATGAAGAATAATTTTGATGGGGTTATAAGATGACTGGACATGGGTAAGTGTGTTTGAAGAAGGACCAACTTCCCAAACTGAAATTGAAATAAAATAATGATAATGATGATGATGGTAATAATAATAAATCATCTAAGACTTGAAAGACAATGTCAAAAGATGTAACATGCATAACAGGAATGCAAGACAAAGAAGACAGAGAGGAAGAAATACTGGAAGTAACAATGGCTGAGAACTTTCCAAAATTAACGACAGAAATCAAATGACAGATTTCAGAATTACAGAGAACACCAGGTAGGATAAATTACAAAAAAAGTCGCCACCAAACCATACCATATAAAAACTACAGAAGCCAAAGACAATTAGATAATCTTGAAATAATTATGAGGGAAAAAACTCCACCTACTAATAGTGGAACAAGGATAAGAATCTGAGAAAACTTGTTGGCAGAAATTATGTAAACACAAAGAGTGTGAAGTGAAATATTTAAAGTGTTAAAATTAAAAACAAAACAAAACCCTCACTAACCTAGAATTTCTTAACCAGGCAAAATATACTTAAAAACAAACAAACAAACAAACAAACAAACAAAAAACAGGAGAAATACTTTCAGATAAATAGAAAATGAGGGAATTCATTACCATTAGACATGCTCTATAAGAAATGTTTTAAAAAGTTCTTCAGTCAAGAAAGAAAATTATATTGGTTAGTGCAGTGAACTGAATAGTCTTCCCCCAAAGGGTGTGTCCAAATCTTAACCCCCAGCACACATGAAGGGGACCTTATTTGAAAACAGACTTTGCATATGTTATTAAATTAAGAATGTTGAGACGAGATCTCCCTGGATTAAGTGTGGGACCCACAAGCCAAAGAAAACCAAGATTGCTGGGTGCCACTACATTCCAAGACAGAGGTATTACGCAGATTGTTCCTCCAAGTATCCAGATGGAATCAGGCCTGCTGACACTTTGATGTTGGACTTTTGGCTTCCAAAACTATGAGAGAATAAATTTTTGTTGTTTTAAGCCACCAAGTTTGTGGTAATTTGTCATGGTTGTCCTAGGAATTTAATATACATTTTGGTACTAAAAAGTAGAGTGCCGCTGTAGCAAATACCTTCAAATTTGGATATGGCTTTGGAATTGGACAATGCATACAAGCTGGAAGAATTTAGATGGACAGGATAGAAGAAGCCTCACCTATCCTGAAGAGGGGATTGGTAGAAATATGGCTGTTAAAGATGATTGGTAAGAGTTCAGAAAGAAGTGAGGAACATGTATTTCAAGACCAGAGGAACAGCAGCCTTTGTTAGAAAGTGGCATTAAGCTTGGCTGAATTTATTCTACTGTTGAATGGGAAGCAGAATTTGTAATTAATAGATGCAATTAGCTGAGGAGCTTGCCAAGCAAAATGTTAAAGTGGCAGCCTGCTTTTTCCTTGTTGCTTATAGTAAAATGTGAGAGGAAAGATATATTGCTAAGCAAAAAGAAACAAACATTTAATGATTTGGGAAATTCATAGTCTAACTAGATTGCAAAGGAAGCTTAAATTCGGAAATTCAACCTTAGAAAACCATGCTCTGGAGAGAGGGCCAAAGGTGTGGCTCAAAAATCTTTAACTGAAAAGATTAGGTGTGTGATGCATAGATCTAGCCAACCATCCCAGCAGAAGCCAGGATTAGAGATGAGTTTATCCAAGAAGGGTATGTAAAAAAACTTTTACATAATGTTGTGGACTTTTATGACTTGGAAGGTGGATAAGGTGTTCTGGAACTGTTGTATCATCAGAAACACTGCCAGAAAGGGACAGAGCCTAGATAAAATGAAACAAAGTTTTTGGATTCCTAAATTTTGACTTCTTTTCTGTGAAAGACAGTTAAGAGAATGAAAATCACATGCCACAGACTGAGAGAAGATATTTTTAAAACACATATTTGACAAAGCACTTATTTCCAAAATGTACAAAACTGTCTTAAAAGTAAAAAATAAGGGGCGCCTGGGTGGTTCAGTGGGCTAAAGCCTCTGCCTTCGTCTCGGGTCATAATCCCAGGGTCCTGGGATCGAGCCCCGCATTGGGCTCTCTGCTAGACGGTGAGCCTGCTTCCTCCTCTCTCTCTGCCTGCCTCTCTGACTGCTTGTGACCTCTGTCTGTCAAATAAATAAATAAAATCTTTATTTAAAAAAAAAGTAAAAAATAAAGCAAACAACCCATTTTAATGAAAAAAATGTTAGAACAGATACCTCAGCAAAGAAAATATATAGATGTCAAGTATCAAATAGTAGTCAACATCATTTTTCATTGGGGAATTTAAAATTAAGGCAACAATAAAATACCATTACATGTGTACTGAAAAGGCTAAGATTTAAACAACAACAACAACAAAAACCCTGATAATACCAATCACTAGCAAGAACACAGAACAAGCTGGTGGAAGTGCAAAAAAGATAACAGACACTTTGGAAGCCCTTGTGGTGGCTTCTTACAAAGGTCAACATAGTTTTGCCATATGATCTAGCAATCACACTCCTAGGTATTTACCCAATTATTTTGGAAACCTTAATTTCTGCACAAAAATCTGCACAGAAATATTTATACCAACTTTATTCATAATTGCCCAAAGTGGAAGCGAACCAACATGTCCTTCAATAGGTGAATAAACTGTGGTACATCTACACAATGGAATATTATTCAGCGATAAAAAGAAATGAGCTATCAAGTCACATAAAGACATGCATGAATATTAAGTACATATTATAAAGTGAAAAAAATATGAAAATACTAAATACTGTATGATTCCAATTACATGACATCCAGGAAAAGGCAAAACTTTAGACATGGTAAAAAGATCAGTGGTTACCAGGATTGTGGGAAGAAGAGAATGGTGAGTAGGTGACACAGCGAGGATTTTTAGGGTGTTGAAACTATTCTGAATAGTATTATAGATACATAACATTATGCATTTTTCAAAACCTTTGTAACTTTATAGACAAATAGAAAGAACTGGGTTTTTTTAATAAACAAACAACAAAACCTATACATAAACAACATACTCTGGTTGACATATCTGTTCCACAGAAGGATCTGGGCTAACAATTCTGAACTAATATACATATTAGAATTAAACAAGTACATAAATGGTGATGATCTGAGCCAAGTTTCTTATTTTTGGAGGAGGAGTTTATAGAAAAGCAAGAATGGAAGCCTAGAATTATCAATGAGATAACCTTAGAACTGGTAACATTAGCATGAACTCATGTTTAGCACTAGATAGATACAAATGTTAGTGTGTGTGGATGTGGGTACATGTACATGCTTACACAGGTTCATATACACATCCATCTATTTTCTTCCACTTTCAGCTGAAATAATCTAGCAGTAATGACACCTTAGTAATAAGGAACACACTTAACACCCAAATCTTCCTAATAAAATTTTCCAATAAAATAAACCAGGGAAAAAAAAAATAAACCAGGGATTTTTGGGAAAATGGCTGATTCTAGTACTAAGGAAGGAAATGCTTAGGATGAGTCTAGAGCATTCTGTAGTGTTAGAAAGTATGGAAGCACCCAAAGAGGGGAAAAAGGAAAATAATGAAAGAGAAAGGAGAAAAGAAAAGAAAAAAACACCAAGATGGGGTTATATCAAAGGGGCACAGTAGTCAACTGGAAAAAATTCTAATGGCCAAAGCTGGAGGCATTTAAATAATAAAATAAATGAAGCAGCATTAGATTACAGCCCAAAGTATGAAACAGATAATCTATGAGTACATACTGATCTCAGATATCTACATAGGAAAAAAAATCAGAATTAATCAGATATTTCAAAAATGAAGTATTTGAGAACAGTTATGTATACAGTGATGACTATACAATTTATATATCCTAACTAGACCTCTCATTTGGAACATCACTATCTCCACTACTAGACAGTAGCTTTAAATATAGACGGAATATTACCATTTTTTTAAATCAATGCCACTGATATTACCATGCTAAAAATCAGCATCTTCTTGGATTATCCTAAAATTTCCTAACTGGTCTCGTAGAATATGCCCAAGCCCTCTCACATTTATTCTTAACAAGGAGCAGAATGATCTTTTTATACTTATACAGAAGTTCATTTCCTACTCAAAACCATCAAATGCCATAACTTTATAATGAAATTTAATATCCAGTGGTATAATTTCATCTTTGTTGTTGTTCAACAGTTCCTTAACTATTTTTGGTCATTTGAATTTCAATATATATTTTAGAATAATCTTCTCAATTTTCATTATATATAAAATTTTATATGATCATGATAAAGGTGGTAGTTTAGCAATTTTCAATAGTTGTTTAGAAGAATTTTGTTGGATTCATAAGGTTTTATATATTTCAGACTTAGCTTTAAAGAACATCATTATGCAGTTCCATTCTCTATGACTGAAAAAAATGTGAATAATCTTTTATTTCTCTAGCATAGCTTTAATAAGTTTACTTGTTGCATGTGACCTTTCTATATACTTTTTCTTCCCTGCAGAAGGTAATTTCTATGAAATAAAAATAAAAATAATCAGGATAAGTAAGTGTTCACTATAGGCATCTGTTCATTTTTCATCATTATGGTACAAGTAAAGGATTATATGAAGATTAGTCTTTGATTTTAATTTAAATGGATTTTACTGGCAAATTGGATTTTGCTATGCTTCATAAAGATATATTTCGTGTAGCAAACTGAATTGCCTACCTTTGAAAACTGATATGAATCAGGAAAGAAACTTCATTTCATGCAAACTTTTTAATATCTAGGCAGAAATGTAAAATTTACTCTTGCAATCATCTGTGGTTCTACTGCATTAAGAATTCTATTTATCTAAGCAAGAGGAATAGCTTGCATTTAGGCATGCCCCTCTGTACTTCCCTACAGTATTATATGTTAATATATTTAATCTATTCAACATCTTTGGACGTTTTAAACAAAATCACAGGCTTTTATTCGAGGGCTTGGGTGTACTTTTACTACCTGTAATGAATTTGACCTATAAGCAGAAGCTCTACAAGCTTTTATCTAGTAACATACACAGAAGTTAGCATCAGAAATATCATTTTCTTGGAAATTTGCATCTTTAACTCTAAACGATTGATCTTTTTCTTCATATTAAACATATACAGTAATCTAAACACTTAATTTTTTCTGGATGTTTATGTCACCATTTTATTATAAACTCTAGCTCTTTCTCCACTTAAAATAGCAATTAGCTATTAGAAATATTTCCACATTGATTACAATTACTATGGTATTCAACTAATTAGACATGAAGGCATTTAATTTTTTTAGTTAAATTCCAGTTTGTTAAGATACAGTGCAATATTAATTTCAGGTGTATAACTTAGTGATTCACTATTTCCATTTAATATCTCATGCTCATCACAAAAAGTGCCTTCCCATTAATCCCCATCACCTAAAAGTATATAATCTTAATTTAAAAATGAAAGGAACATAGAAGTACTGTCAATACTATATGTATCAAATAACGAGCCTTCAACATTATAGAATCTTTCCGTTGCTAAAATGATGCTACTGTTCTCTCCCCATTCCCTGGCCAACAAGTGCCAATTAAATCAGAGCAGCCAATTATTAATTGCTGGTGTCAGATACTGTTTGTTTGCTAACAATTCTTTTTCTTGGTGCATTAAAACCAAATTTTGTTGGACCACAATATGCTAAATTATCACAAGCCTCTTCACTAACCCCAGGGATGGGTTATTATTTGTCTAAATCAAGAATGATAATTCTGTATCCTCTACTGGTTATTGGTTAGGAAAGTATAACCTGACTCTGATCAATGATTTATAAGAAATGTTTAGGCCATGAGGTTACAAACCTAAAGACAAAAAGCCAACATAATTTATTAGAAGGATTTAGTAAGAGCCTTATTATTAACCACTGAATTACTGCATCAAAACTGAGAATACTTACACATAGATTCCCTGTTAGGTGAAATAATGAAATCTCTATTGTCTAAAGCTTTGTTCCAATACTGTATATTTATCCTAATTCACATAGTTTCTTTTATTGTTTCAAAGTTGAGATCCCAAATAAGTAAACATAATTCACAATGACTATTATTATGGGTAATAATAAAAATAACAGGGGCACCTGGGTGGCTCAGTGCATTAAGCCTCTGCCTTTGGCTCAGGTTATGATCTCAGGGTTCTGAGATCGAGCCCCTCATCGGGCTCTCTGCTCGGCAGGGCGCCTGCTTCCCTCTCTCTCTCTGCCTGCCTCTCTGCCTGCTGGTGATCTGTCAAAAAAGTAATAAATAAAATCTTAAAAAAATAATAACAGATTTATTATACAATTGTTATGGTTCTATGTCCTTTTGCATACATTATCATGTCCTGTAATTATCACAATAATCTTATTGTTGTGATAACACATGTAACTTTATTATAACTACTTTATGGATGATAAAAAGGAGACACAAAGAAGTAGTGAAAGTTTCACAAAGACTAGAAATTGTAAATTCCCATCAACAAAATCTCACCCTAGTACTCCAGCTCCTTGGTGTTATTAATGGGGTGACATCAATGAATGCTTAGGTAGGGGCAGAGAGGCTTGGGATTATATCACATAATACACAATTTTCATTAAAACAAAAGAAAAATGTGTCAAGAAAATAAACATTTTTTAAATTAAAAAAATTCAAAATAAACCTGAAAAGTTGTGCTTTGTTACAAATTTTCTATTACTATTGTCCCTTACAATGTATATACTGGATATGGCCACTTCAGTGAAAGTAGTATAATCATAGACTTTTTTTTTCCTTTCAAGGTTTTATTTAAATTTTAGTTAGCTACCTATAGTGTAATATTAGTTTCAGGGGTAGAATTTAGTGATTCATCACTTACATATAATACCTGGTGCTCATTACAAGTGTCCTCCTTAATGCCCATTACCCATTTTGGTCCATTGCCCCACCCACCTCCCCCCTCCAGCACCTCAGTTTGTTCCCAACTCAAGAGACATAAGAGTCTCTTACGGTTTGCCTTCCTCTCTGTTTTTATCTTTTTATTTTTCTTTCCCTTCCCCTATGTTCATTTGCTTTGTTTCTTAAATTCCACATGTGAGTGAAATCCTATGGTTTTTGTCTTTCTCTGCCTGACTTATTTGCTTAGCATAATACCCTCTAGTTCCATCCACGTAATTGCAAATGGCAAGATTTCATTTTTTTTGATGGCTGAGTGATATTCCATCGTGTGTGTGTGTGTGTGTGTGTGTGTGTGTGTGTGTGTATGTATAAATAGTATATCTTCTTTATCCATTCATCAGTCAAGGGACATTTGGGCTTTTTCCATATTTTGTCTATTGTGGATAATGTTACCCCCCTCCCTTTCCCCTTCCCCTCCACCAACCCTCCAGTTTGTTTCCTGTGGTTAAGAGTCTCTTAGGTTTTGTCTTCCTCTCTGCTTACGTCTTATTTTTCTTCCCTTCCCCTATGCTCCTCTGTTCTGTTTCTTAAATGCTACATATGAGTGAAATCATATGGCAATTGCCTTTCTCTGATTGGCTTATATTGCTTAGCATAATACCCTCTAGTTCTACCCAAGGCATTGCAAATAGTAAGATTTAATTTTTTCTGATGGCTGAGTAATATTTCATTGTCCATATATACCACATCTTTATCCATTCATTTATCTATGGACATCTGGGTTTTTTCCATAATTTGGCTATTGTGGACATTGTTGCTATAAACATCAGGGTGAACATGCCCCTTTAGATCACTACATGAATATCTTTAGGGTATATACCTAGTGCAATTGCAAGGTCATAGGGTAGTTCTATTTTGAACTTTTTGAGGAACCTCCATACTGTTTTCCAGAGTGGCTGCACCAGCTTGCATTGCCACCAGCTGTGTAAAAGGGTTTCCCTTTCTCTGCATTCTTGCCAACATCTATTGTTTCCTAAGTTGTTAATTTTAGCCATTCTGACTGGTGTAAGGTGGTACCTAATTGTGGTTTTGATTTGTATTTCCCCAATGCTGAGTAATGATGGGAATTTTTTCATGTGTCTCTTAGCCATTTGTATGTCTTCTTTGGAGAAATGTCTGTTCATGTCTTCTGCCCATTTTGTAACTGGATTTTTTGCTGTTGAGTGTTAAGTTTGACAAGTTCTTTATAGATTTTGGATACCAGCCCTTTATCTGATACGTCATTTGCAAATATTTTCTCCCACTCTGTAGGTTGCCTTTTAGTTTTGTTGATTGTTTTCTTTGCAGTGCAGAAGCTTTTACCTTGATGAAGTCACTATAGTTCATTTTTGCTTTTGTTTCCTTGCCTCTGGAAAGGTGACTAGTAAGAAGGTGCTGTGGCAGAGGTCAAAGAGGTTGCTGCCTGTGTTCTGCTCTAGGATTTTGATGGATTCCTGTCTCACATTTAGGTCTTTCAACTATTTTGAATTTATTTTTGTGAATGGTGTAAGAAAGTGGTCAAGTTTCATTGTTCTCCATGTGGCTATCCAATTTTCCCAACACTATTTATTAAAGAGACTATCTTTTCCATTGGATATTTTCTCCTGTATAAGCATAGACTTTTAAAATTCTTCTCATACAGGCCATGTTTTATAAGTATATGTTTGGGTTTTTTTCTTTGCGTAATCCGAGGAGCATAAATCCTGTCAAAGCCAGGTGTTTTACCACCACCAAATGGATTCTGAATCCATGTACGAAGGGGACAGTTGGTGTGGTCTTGTACATCTTGGCTAGTATTTCCCAAGTTTCTATCTTGGGTTCTGTTGCCTTTCCAAAGTGAAGGACATCAATGAACATCTGTTCTGTGTTTTCTTTTTTTATTTAATTTAATTTTTTTCAGTGCTCCAAAATTCATTGTTTATGCACCACACCCAGTGTTCCATGCAATATATGCCCTCCACAATACCCACCACCAGGCTCACCCCACCCCCACCCTAACCCAAAACCCTCAGTTTGTCTCTCAGAGTCCACAGTCCCTCATGGTTTGTCTCCCCCTCTGATTTCCCCCAATTGCACTTCTCTCCATCTCCCCATGTCCTCTGTGTTATTCCTTATGCTCCATAAGTAAGTGAAACCATAAGATAACTGACTCTCTCTGCTTGACTTATTTCACTGAGCATAATCTCTTTCAGTCCCATCCATGTTGATACAAAAGTTGGGTATTCATCCTTTCTGATGGAAGCGTAATACTCCATTGTATATATGGACCATATCTTCTTTATCCATTCGTCCATTGAAGGGCATCTGGGTTCTTTCCACAGTTTGGCAATTGTGGACATTGCTGCTATGAACATTGGGGTACAGGTGGCCCTTCTTCTCAGTACATTTGTATCTTCGGGGGTAAATATCCAGTAGTGCAATTGCTGGGTCATAGGGTAGCTCTAGTTTTAATTTCTTAAGGAATCTCCACACTATTTTCCAAAGTGGCTGCACCAACTTGCATTCCCACCAACAGTAAGAGTGTTCCCCTTTCTCCACATCCTCTCCAAAACTTGTTTACTGTCTTGTTGATTTTGGCCATTCTAACTGGTATAAGGTGGTATTGATTTGAATCTCCCTGATGGCTAATGATGATGCACATTTTTTTCATGTGTCTGTTATCCATTTGTATGTCTTCTTTGGAGAAGTGTCTGTTCATGACTTCTGCCCATTTTGATATAATTATCTGTTTTGTGTGTATTGAGTTCTCTATAGATCTTAGATATCAGCCCTTTGTCTGCAGTGTCATTTGCGGATATCTTCTCCCCTTCCGTGGGTTGCCTCTTTGTTTTGTTGACTGTTTTCCTTTGCTGTGTGGAAGCTTTTGATCTTGATATGTCTCCAAAGGAAAATGACCATCTGTTTCTGCTGCAGTCAGTTGGTCATGAACTTCCTGGTCCAGATAGTTACTGTGTCATTCATGATGGCAGCCAAACTTCAAGCAGCAGGGAAGAAGAAACTGTGTTTATGTAATTTTAGATTTAATCCAATATTACTTCCCTGAATGAGTGATAGAACATCTATTTTTTCTTTACACTCATGAATCATATTAATAGGCATTAGAAAAATCTTAAAACTGTCACTTACTGCAATACTTAAATAAACTTCAATTTATGATTCAACATAACTCTGGGGCCCATTTTTTCAAGAAACATACCATAATAATGGCATGTTATATTCAAAATTTGTAATAAGAAGAAATGTCAAATATTAATTAAGGAACATATAAACCTAAAACCCCAAGTCGTATTTCATAACTTGAGCTTCACAAAAGGTGGGTAAAATAAGAATGAATTTAGTTATTTCTTATTTCCCCCATAGGCTACAGTCTTATTTGTCAAAATATCAAATTATAGGAAAGAAAACATGTGAGTCTCTTTTATCATCCTTGAAAAAGTAGAGTATCAAGTACAGTTCATCTACAGAACAGCAAATGTATCTTTTATATAATCTCCCCAGATCCTATTGCTATAATATGTAACCTTGAACTTTTGATCTGGTGATCTTGTATCTTCTCATGTAATAAACAACCTTTATTACCTTTTCCATCTCCCCTAGGAGAATTTGCGCATCTTTCTTTTTATGATTCTGCCTCCCCTCAGGTAATCACATATTGATATTATGATAATTATATATTGGAGATATATATATTATATAGATAGATAGATCTATACCTATATATATATGAAATTGAATGTATTAGCCACAGTAAATCATGAAACATATAAAATATTCCAAGGTAAGTGCCATGTAGTATTTTCTAATTTGTGAATAAATTAAAGACTAATATGTAGTAGTTGTTAGATTATCTTTATCATGTGATCGTACTGTTTTATACATATTTCTGATTATTTTCACATATATTAAAAATGAACTTTTTTACAAGCTCCACCCAAATTGGTTATATATTCCGTGTTTTTACTTTTAACTATAATTATGCTGCCACAATAATTATTCACTGGAAAGAAATTACAAGGTATTTCTGAAAGTGTTTGCATATCATACATAGCATTTTCATTTATGTAGAACATTGTCATTTAAGGAACCTTGTTCAATAATATGATATGAGAGCTCAAATAAATGAAAAGATTGGGGAAATGTCTATGCTTTTTGGGACCATAGAGAATTGTATTTATGGATAACAAAAAATATTTCCAGGCTGTTGCTTAGCAACCTACATGAAGGAAAAATTTGCATCAGTGCTTGAAGAATAAGGGCTTATGATAAAAAGTCTTTAACTTTTTGGTATTATTACCCTTCAAAGTTCACCAACAATATTAACTTGGGTCACTTTCCAATTTCATGTGTAGCTGTCAGTTTACTTATTAACTTTTACATGAAAACACAGTAAGAAAAATACATATAAAACCTTGAAGAAAGAAGGAAAGGATGAGGAAGAGAGGGAGGGAAATCCCAGTCATTTCACTACCACTTAGGGGAAAAAACTTGAACCATAATTACTATGAAGGTACTGTCTTCCCCTCTTTTTTCTGAGGCTATTTTAAGGTAAACACTACCTTATTTTTGTGAAATTATCCCTATAGTGAATTTCATATAGGATAATTCAAAATGGCCAAGTTAAGAACAGATAGATAGCTAAAACCAACAGTGTGTGCATGTGGCTCCTTTACCTCACTTACTCATTTCACAAAGACTATTTTGACAAGCTATACACTACTACTTGCATCCCATGAAGAGCAGTGGTAGCATTGTTAGAGTCTAACAAGTCATTTCCATGTTTATTTAGTCTCTGAGGTTTAAAAAA
Source organism: Mellivora capensis (assembly GCA_004024625.1). Taxonomy (NCBI): domain Eukaryota; kingdom Metazoa; phylum Chordata; class Mammalia; order Carnivora; family Mustelidae; genus Mellivora; species Mellivora capensis. The sequence continues at coordinate 47,618 of PISX010006650.1, read as the reverse complement.
ATCACAGAAGCCTAACCAAGTATAACAAACAATATTAAGCAATCTTATGAAATTATGATAGTTGTTTACTCACTAATATTAGCAGATGATTTCTTTACATAAAAATAAGATTAGCATATTCATTTCCACTTGTTAGCTCTATTGCTGTTAGTAACATTACTATGCTGGCTCTCTGAAATAGAAATCAGTTCATTGTTTTCCTCACTTATGTGCTCCTGCTGACCGTATGTTGTAGGTATCTACATCTTGCTTAATTCTATTATCTATTTTTTTCTCGAATCCAAATCATTCTTTCTATTCACACTACACCTGTTTCAATTCATTTGTCCATCATCCTTAGAATTGGTTCTGATCTTTGCTTTACAAAGTGTAGATATTGCTGAGTGCTCTTTCTGCATCAGTCATTGTATCATTATCTTACCTAAAACCTAGTAAAAACTTCCTATTCCCTGCACAGAAAAGTAAGAAGCTTTCGCATGACATAACACATGACCCCCAGAGTAGCTTACCGTAGCTGCATATTCACTCGGTAATTTATTCTACATTATATGCTATACTCTAACAATGAGAGAGTTACAATTTTCTACTGCAGTGTCTTCCTTCCTTTCTCCCTCTTTTCCTCCCTTCCTCTCTTCTTTTCTCCTGCTTCCTTCCTTTTTTCTTTCCTTTCTTCCTGTCCATTATTTTAGGCAAAGAGTCTCTTTGCTATGCATAGAATTCCCTCCTCCTCCTCATTTGGAAAACAACCAATTCCTGACTCTCAAATCTACCACTGACCTTTTCCAAAGCCTCTGTTTAACTCTCCTTCCCAGGGGAGTTGAATATTCCCTCACTAATGTTAACACTCTAGCTGCTATACTTCTGATACTATACCATATTATTATTGTTTCCAGGTCAAAGCATTTATATGATTAGCAAGCATTCTTTTTCTTCAACATTTTTTTTTTCCTCAGAGCCACCTATTCCAAAATCTTTTAGGCTCTAGAGCTTGAGGTGTAAATATTCAGTTGTCTAATAATGCACTGCTGAAAAATGAATCAATTCATCTATTAAATTAATGGTTAAGTTAGTAACATTAAATTTTTAAAAATTACTCCTAGGGAGAAATTTGATTTCTGAAACACCTGGCATTTGTTTTTCAGTGAAAAGAACAGTCGAAGATATCTTAAATCAAAGCTACAATTTGTCATTTACCTTTTTTACACAAATATTTATTGGCTATAAATTATATACCCTACACATAATTGAAATGGTTTCTACCATAGGCAATGGCTTATGAAAAAGGAGAGATGGGCTAATATTAGTCATCATGAACCTGTTTATAAGATTGAAAAGAGAGCCACTTACGTTAGATTTGCAGAGCTAAAGCATGCCACGAGGAAAATCTGCAAACTGAACAATGGTTAGAGAATGGGCAAGTCAGGGCAAAATGCACAAGGGTATGGAAATCCTTTCATGGAAAGGAAATGGTAGGTACAGAGCCTTGGAGGTGAAAAAGATAATGATACTTGGGGGAAATTTTAGGTAACTAGTAATAAGTAGTTAGAGTTTTCTCATCACAAGTCACAGAACCAGGCTCATTTAGGTAATAGGAGCTTATTGTAAGAATACACACAGAAGCAAAGAAATAGTCATACATTCATTCCTCAATGGTTACTGGCAACCAATAATGCAATGGGCGCTATGCTAAGATCTAGGAATATAATGTTAGCCACAATAGCAATTGTGCTTGAGTTTATGGATTTCCATTCTAGTGAGAGAGAGTTATTAATAGTGCTGTGACAGAAAAGGGTAAGGTACAATTAGCACATATAATGAGGGACAGGAAAGCATACAAAACTCAACTAGCAGTTAAATCCAGGCTTCAAGGAGACCTGGAATTCATTCAGAATTCAACAGCAACCCTACCTGTCCGCTGCTGTACTGAAATTCTAGATAAGGCATTGGGAGAATGAGTAACTGAGTTTAGGCCAGAGGTAATAAGTTTGAATTACTTGTGGAGACATAGAACATGATACAGGAATGAGATCTTAGCTGATATATTATTTTTCATCAAGATTTAGATGGCAGATAAGAACATGGGAATGGATGAAGAAAGGAGCAAAATATCTTAAAATATATATCAGCAAATAATATTCACTGACTTCCATTGTTTTTATTGAAAAATCATTTTTCACTATTTTTTTTATTCCTCCGAAGATGAATTTTTCTCTCTTCATACTGTGTCATATTCCGTGATGTTCCAAAACTGGCCACAATACAATTAATAATAATTTTTTCAATTAAAATTATTCTGGATAGATGTTAGCTAGAAGGAATCTAAATGTATTATAGCACTTACATAATAACTTTATTACTAAAGTTTTAAAATCTTTGGTGGAAGAGGTGGGCTTACATTTCAATCATCTACTATCCATCTTAGAGCAATTTCAAAGTAGTTTCAATGAAGCATAAAATACATCCAGTTACTTCTTGAGAAAACTCTCATAATCCCAAATTTTGTGCTTAGGATATTATACAGTAGTTACTTAATAACATCATAAACATCAAATTTGTGAGTGATAGTATTAGAATTTCTACATTGCTGCTATATGATCAAAGATAAACAATCCATTATAAATATCATCATTAATCAACATTTGAAAGCTCACAAAGTGTTCTTAAAATATTTTGATCTTACATACTTATGTAATTTTAATGAAATCAAATGTTTAAAAAAAGCATTTAAAATATATTTTAGTCGGATCGTAACATGCTTTTTCTGTGATTATGTAGATTTTTTAAAACTGAAAAACAGCAGATAAAAGTACTTCATAGAAATAACAATTGGGATGTAAAATGAGTCACTAAATATGAGTTGTTTTCCCCTTAAAGCACACTATGTCAACTTAATAATGTATCAAATAATTTTCTTCCCTTCAGTTGATAACAAAACAAAAGTATATTTAGTTACAAAGAAGCAGAGCAGCATATTTCTAAGCATATAATTTGCCAGTTGGACAAAAAAAAAAAAAGAAAGAAAGAAAAAGAAAATAATTAGTTTTAAATTTTCAACCAAACATTGCAGATAAGTTCAATAATTCACCAAGATATTGAAATAAGTTACTCATCCCCTTGGGAGCAAAGTGTGACTTATTCATTTTTATATTCTATAAATGCCTACTAAACAGTGTGTCTCACACACAGTAGGTAATTATTAAATGTTTGTTCAGATGACAATAGTTTCTTTGTTTTTTAGAAAAAACATATCATCTGCTTTTGGGTTTTGATTTTGCTGTTTCTCATAATGTTCCTTCTTTTTTTATGTTTATGTAACAGGTGAAGCAAGTCTGCTTATTGTGCTTAATGTAATATGAATTAAATTATGTACTATAAATTAATAAATATAATTTTATTCTTCTTGTCAGTTAGTCTTAAAAAACACTTTTGGATCACTTATAATCAACTGTTATGGGCTATCTAGAAAAATAAAAAGAGGGCATTGATAATTCAAAAAACCAAAAGTTTAGTAGAGATAATTAACTCCATAAATTAATGTATTATTCAGTGTCTTACAAACTGGTATTTCCACAGTTTTTCATGACTATATGTAACATGACTATTGTGTATGCTTGAATTAAAAATTTTTATAGTTCATGAAGTTATTATTCTCTAGAGGATAGTTAGGCATTATATTTTTCCAAACATTTTTAAAAGTTTAGACCTTCAAATTAGTTGAAAAAAATAGTACCTTAGACCTTGTGTAAATTTCATTTGTATTCAACCTTTGTTAACTTATGAAACCAAGAAACCTTCCTACATCTACAAGAAGCTTAAAACCTAGTAATTTAAATTTAAATGTATATATTCCAATATAGGTTAACTATGCCAATCATAAAATGCTATACCTGTTCATTTTTGGTTGCAATGTATCTATTGATGCAATGTCCATCATTACTTGCTTAAAGAAAAAAACAACAACAAAAGCAAGAGATCACACTAAGGTCTTGGCCTAAATTCTATTTATCTCAAGCTCTACAGTTTGTTTGGTTTTTTTTTTTTTTTCCATAGTCAGCATGAAACATTATAATAAACACCGGAGAAGAAGAAAAATCAGAACAATTAGAATCAGAATTCTGATTAAAATTAGAAAAAGAGTAAGTAGTAGCAGAAGCAGCAGCAATTCAAGAAATAAACAACTAACAAAAACAAATCCTTGAATGAGAAACATATTGGAATTAACAATTGGAGATTAAAATAACTATAAACATCTTAAAAGATCTAGTGAAACAGGTAAAGACCATGCCTGAAAAATGGTAAATTAAGGAGCCATTTAAACCTAAAAAGAAAGAGTATGAAGAAAATGCTACAAGTAAAACAGCACATTAGAGATCAGAATTTCCTTTGAAAGTTTTATCACAATATTAGCACTGAAGAGAATGTTCTCAGTATACTGCACGTAGAATATCCTCATGGCACAGAATAAGAAGGTGTAACCAAGGTAGAGTTAAGTGGTTTCCCTGAGGGGAGGAGACAGAGTTAGTGTTCCCAGGAGGCCAGAGTAGCCAGAGTATGCAGAGTATGCAGGACAACATACCAGAGAGGAGAACGTTCAAGGATAGATAGTTCTGGAGGTCTTCGTAAGATCAACCTTGTATCCACAGATGAGTAAAGAATAGCAACATGTTTCTATGAAGAAACTACACAAGGCTTGGTGAATGGGAACATAAGAAACAGTCAGTGGATTTTCCACAGGGCCATAAATACTTTCTTTCCACAGTGAAAAACCCATAATAAAAAAAATCTCTTAACTCATAGGACCAGGGGTATTGTACTCAGAAGGTACCCAACAATGGGACAAACTAATGCTAGAATAAAAGTTTCTCTGGTCCTCTTACCAGAAAAACATAAATAAAAGCAGATACCATATGTAAAAAATAATTCAGATGGATTATAAACCTAAGTGTAACACAATGTGTGTTTATAAAACTACATATAATCTATGTAAAGAATAACAAGCATTATATGCCTTTGCCCTCATGAAGAACATATGAGAATATATCCTGAACAATATTTTTTAACCTTATGCTTTATGCTTAAAATAACACCAGAGAGTATGGTGTTCACACCAAAGAACAATTTGGTAATAATTAAATTGGGAATAGTGACTTAATACCTGATTCTAGAATAGCCTACCTTAATCCAAGTGGTATATTATATCACAGCAAGGAATGGACATAGTGTATATCCATCTGGTAATCCTTAATAAGTAGGTATCTCTGGGCACTTTTTACATATGTTAAGTTTTTTGTCCCAAGCCCTGGGGATTTTTTTTTTTTAATTTTATTTATTTGACAGACAGAGATCACAAGTAGGCAGAGAGGCAGGCAGAGAGAGAGGAGGAAGCAGGCTCCTTGCTGAGCAGAGAGCCCAATGCGGGGCTTGATCCCAGGACGCTGGGATCATGACCTGAGCCGAAGGCAGAGGCTTTAACCCACTGAGCCACCCAGGCACCCCGGATTTTTTTTTCTTTTTGCCCGTGAGAAATCTTCATTCTTCCTATCTTTTTATCGACAAAATTTTAAGATCTTGAGGCCCAAACTGGGGTGGAAACCTACAAGAAATGGGTCAAGACAGCTACTCAACCTGATCCTAGTTTCATATACAAATTAACAATCCCAATTAATCTGTGATTCATATATAATCACCATTTCAAGCAACCACAATGGGGTTTGAGGCCAAAGCTCAGCTTTTGATAAAATTAATACATTGGTTTAGTCTCATGCTGGGGCATCTTTCTCCCTCAGGGACCTAAAAGAGTGCCTACAAAAAGCAGAGCTTACTTCACATCATACCCATCATTCTCCTTTTTACCAGAAGTAGTTTATCTGCATTAAGCTGTAGTTTAATTGCTAGCAAACAATTTGTTTTTCATTAAAACAAGTGGTTTAGTTTTCTTCCCCCCTATACTAACAATTTCACTCACGACTGCTACAGGACTGACCTAGCTATTTTAGTTAAGATTCCAGAGTTTTTCATAAACTGAGAGTCTTTATAAAAACATTTAGCTCATTTTTAAATAAGCCAAATGAACATTAGCTTTTTCTACCAAGACACTAAAATAAGGGATTCACACTCAAGTTTTACTTGACTGCATTTTACTAATCACTATTTCCTGAACAATATTCTAAAGTGCTACCCATTTCAGTGAAGATGTAATATAACTAAGTCCAGAGTGGATAGTTTTCTTTCAGACCAATCTACTTCCTAATTACACACCTTAACTGTGCTCTAAATGGACCCAATAGGTGTTTTTTTTTAGTGTTTTAAAAATAAAGTTTTCCCACACCAGTTCCTCTAAATGGACCCAATAGTTTTTTCAGTGTTTTAAAAATAAAGTTTTCATCCATGAGCTCTATTTTTCACATGGAAATATTTTAAAATAGAGCTAAAGACATGGTACATATTCTTTATGGTGAAAGAGAGGAGGTGACTTTTCATAAAAACTAAATAAACTATATACTCCTTTGTGATATAACATTTGCCCATGTACCATCTTAGAGCAGGCAAACCTACTTTTTCCCTACATGTTTACTTTAACCTAGAAGCCAATAATTCAAATTGAATTAACTTGCTTTTCAGTAAGATTGTTGATGCAACTGAGTAATTATGGTAAGTTGCTTCATTATTCTTCTCAGCTCGGCATATATAACACTGGTTGAGTTAAAACTCCTATTTACCTATTACAATCAATGGTTAACTAAACTGTCATATTTTTAATTTGAAGTAACATTTATAATTAAGAGACATAGAAAATTCATCTAAGAGATAAGACTTGAGAAATCATACATTTCAGTATATTTTTATGCAGATAAAGGATACACACACACATACACAGATAGTTACTTTCTTCTTAGGAGTAGTTGAGTTGTTTAGGTACGAAGAAGAGGGTTTTCTTTTTCTATTTTTATGATGTTAAACACAGTATATTTTGTAGAATTACTTCAATAGTGAATATTTCTTTTTTTTTTTAGATTTTATTTATTTATTTGACAGACAGGTATCACAAGTAGGCAGAAAGGTAGACAGAGACAGAGAGATGGGGAAGCAGGCTCCCTGCTGAGCAGAGAGCCCAATGTGGGGCTTGATCCCAGAACCCCGGGATCATGACCTGAGCTAAGGCAGAGGCTTAACCCACTGAGCCACCCAGGCACCCCAATAGTGAACACTTCTAATTAACAAATCTTACACACCAAAACACAAGTTAGTTTTCCAGATTTTTACATAGTTGCTCTTCCTCCAAAATAATACACCATTCTCAATGAAATGCACTGTGGTTCTGTTTATATAATTAATACATCTGATATAGTAGTAGGTATCCTTTGGAACTCATCTGTAATAAGTTCCTGAGCAAGCTATGATCCTATTATGACACAACCTTCATCCAGTCTTTAATGATCTTTTCTCATCAACCAACCATGTATTTTTAAACACATGGCTTGCAGGATGTAATAAATAATTCAAACTGAACTGGAAATTTTCTATAATCTATTCATTGTGACATGTGCTGGGGACTCAGAGAGGAATAGGGCACAGTCTCTGCACTCAAAGAACATGTCATTAAGTCATGTTCACATAGATAAACAATTGACGGTTCAGTATGAAAAATGTAAAGCAGGAAAACCAGAGAGATTACATGGAGAGTGAATGATTATTGCTACTTGAGGGAGAGTTATGGGATACTTTGCATAGGAAGTGATATGTGATTTGGGACTCAAGAATGAATAAACTATTCTTCAAGATGATAAAAGGGCATTTTAAATAATGGAACTTAGATACTCAAAGAAATAGGGATTTACTATCCTTCTCTAAACAAAATTCAACTATGGTTCTTAACCGAGTCCATGCTAATGTCACTAGTGGGTTATTTGAAGGCTCATTCAAGTTTATTTGATCCCTCTTCAAAGTGCCCTCATGGGCTCTATTCCGTGGTAGCTGTCAGGAAGTTCATAAACATTCAAATCTCACTTCTGAATACATGGTAGGATTGCACTTTCTTGCCTCTTTTTTTTTTTATTATTCAAGTATAGTTGACATACAATGTTATATTAGCTTCAGGTGTACAACACAGTGATTCCACAATTCTATACATTACTTAATGCTCACCATGGTAAGTGTAGTTACCATCTGTCACCATACAGTGTTTTTACAATATTATTGGCTATATTCCCTATGCTATAATTTTCATCACTGCTTTTTATACATGAATTTATTTATTTTATACCTGAAAGTCTGTACCTCTTAATCCCCTTTCATATATTTCACACATCCACCTAACCCCTGCCTCAGTTAAGGGTAGTTCTAAACAAGCAACTTTCTCTGATCAAGGAAAGTGGCATGTGTTATATCTAGACAAATGCTTTTATTTTTTTAATATTTTATTTATTTATTTGTGAGAGAGAGAGTGAGAGAGAGTATGAGAGGGGAGAAGGTCAGAGGGAGAAGCAGGCTCCCCATGGACCTGGGAGCCCAATGTGGGACTCAATCCAGGGACTCCAGGATCATGACCTGAGCCAAAGGCAGGTGCTTAACCAACTGAGCCACCCAGGTGCCCTAGAAAAATCCTTTTAAAATCTATTTGATTTTAAAAGTATTATTTGATGCATTCTCTTCCATCTGTCATGGTGATCATGGACACACATATTGAGAAGGAGTCTGTGTGAGCCTGGGTCTTTGAGTAGCCATAATAAGCAGATTCCAACCCACTCCTTGATGGGCACTCGATGTGAGGGAATAATAAACATTTAGTCATATAGCAGTAAGTTTTGGGGTTATTCATAACCACAACATAATATAGCCCATCCTGGCAGATGATGGTTTCAAACACTTTAATATTAAGACTCTGGTACCAAAATAAGTGGTTAAATGAGAGAGAAACTGCTTCTAGATAGAAAATGTACACTACTATAGTGCAGCACCATATTGTAATGATTCTCCTCAGAGCAGGCACTGCATAGCTCATCTACTAAACCCTGAGTATGCATAGACATTTTTAATCTTCCTGCTTTTACATGCTTTCTTGACATTCTGCATCGTCTCCCCCATAGCACTTTTTTAAAATTTTTAATTGCGAAATTATTGGTGGGATTATTTCATCACTACTTGCCTCTTACCTGTATAGCGATCCCAAGTAGATAATGCCATGTCAGTATACCTCAGCGAATAGCAAAGACACTGGACCAGGGCGAGTATTTAAAATAAGTGAAAGTTAAATATATGTGAATGAATGCATGAATGAATGAATGAATGCTAAATGACTGAGGACACTAAGTGTATATTTATTGACCTTATTGCCCCCTAAAACCTTAGACAAGGGGAAAGAGCACTATACCAAGTTGTTTTAAGTTAGGCTTTACTAATTAGAATTTAAAATTATTAACAAGCATAAAATGATCATGTAGTCATGTATTTAGATAAAATGTCTAAGACTGAAGAATTTTATGACATAGTGAAGAAATCACAACCATTATGATTAGCTTCGTAATTGTGTAACATTTTATTTTTTACATTCATATATCTATGATAGGTATTTTTTAGTCATAATTTTAAAAAATCTTACTAGGTCATATAATCACTATTATTAAGGCTACATTTTAAACAATTATTACAGGAAAAAAGAGAGAGAGAGAGGGAAAGACAAGATCACTTATTGCTTGTTGACTTTCACCCAAAATTCAAAACTGTAAAGACAGGTGAAAACTGATATTTATAAAAAATATTCTTTGTGTCAGAATTTTCAGGCATGTAACGTATATATACATATAAATTACATAACATCATTTATAAATAATTTTTAATGAACATATAATTTCACTTCCATATGTTCCCTAATTTTTTACAGAAAAGGAAAATTAGACTATGTGAAGATAAATAATTTGTTCAAAATCATCAACTTGAAAAAATTTTTAAAGTAAAGGAAACAGATTGATAATACTAATATGGTAAAAGCCAAACTTTAAGACTTCATAAAACAATATAATTCAAAATTTTAAGAACAACTTAAGTACAATGTGGAGATGTATAGAGACCAATTGTTAAATTTTAGCTCTTTTATTTCAATGTTGCAAAACTAAATCCCAAAGATGCTTTCCTAGATTTGCATGGCATCTGAGATGTGATAATGATTCTGAATTTCTACTTTTCCAAACCTGGTCTATTTCCAAGGACTTTATGTTAATATACATTTTATAATATTTATAATATAGATATTAGCTTAAAATTCCATTAGAAAAAATCTTGTAGATGATCATCTATCATTGCTAGGCATGAATGCTACTAGATCCTTCCGATTTATTTTAGAACCAATTTTTATTTCATATATTTAGCCTTCCCAGACTAATACTTACACCACAAATCAAAGTAGGAGGTAATCGAAATCAATTATAAGATTCTAAAAATACTTAAACATTACTGTTGGAAAACTTGAAGATAACTTGGAAAATATGACTATTTAAAAGTAGGTATTTATGTTTATATCATCTTTTTTAAAGTTTTTAAAAATTTTACCTGTAAGCATAATAATAGACATCAATGATGACTTACTCCTCAGCCATATCCCATTAACATTCTTATCAAAATGAAAGGCTCTTCCTTAATATCATCTAATGGCTCAATCCATATTAAAATGTCAGTTCTTAAATAAATAAATGTATTTATGCTCCAATGAGACAAATCTTAAATCCAAGGAGATGAGAAATGATAATGTTAATTTCTAACCCACCTGGGTAGAACAAATTTGGTCTAAATAGAAACCTCTAAAGGAAACTAATCTCTACTCATTCTCTTTAAAAATAAACATTTAGAGGGTTTTTAAATCAGAACTTTATGAAAGTTACCATAGATTGTCCAGAATAACTGAATATACATTCTGGAATACAATCATGTTTATATGCATACATACGCACTAATAGGAATATATGAATATATGTACCTCTATGTATTGCTATGTGTATGTATATATATATATATATACATATATATATAGTTGCCATTCTTGTGTATAAATATATATGTATACATATGCATATCTATATACATAGATACTTGAACCTTGAATAACACAAGGTTCAGATATGGCAACAACCCCTACACAATTGAAAATCTGCATAGAACTTTTGACTCCCCAAAACTTTAACAGTCTACTGTTTACCAGAAGCTTTAACAATGACATAAATAGCCAATTAACACGTATTTTGTATGTTATATGTATAATATATCTTAAAGTAAAATATGCTAGAGAAAAAAGATGTTAAGAAAATCATAAGAAAGAAAAAATACATTTACAGTACTATACTGTAAAAATCTGCATATAAGAGGACACACCCAGTTCAAGCCTGTGTTGTTGAAGGGTCAGCTGCATATGTATATACTATTTAGCAAATTTAGGCATGCCATATAAAACAATAGAGTTGAAAATGTGAGAAGATAGAATTCTAATCTATAAATTTAATATTCTTTAATATTATTTTGCCTCCAATTACTGCTTCTATAGGGAGAACAGTTCTACCTGTATTTTAGTTCTAAACAGTTCTCAATGTCTCAAAAATTTTAAGAAAAATACATATAACAATTACTCATAATTTGTGGTATCCACAAATTAGAGGTGGGATATCAGCTTTCTTTTTTCTTCCACAGCTGGAAGTGTAACTTCAAGCAATGTTATCTTTACTTAGTTTGATATACTCTCTTTTCCAGTTCTTAATTTGCAGACTGAAATTGTCATTGCTTGAAGAAACAGAAAATCAGTTTTCAATTTAATATTTTTGATTGTCAGAATTTCTATTCCAAAATGCATTTACAATGTCTTGACTTAAAGTTATTGCTTAGGATTCATATCTACAGATAGAGCATCTTTTAAAAACCTGGATTCTTATGCATAACATTCTAGTATTCAACATTAAATTTGATAAAAAGAATAAATGGTAGAACATCCACCACATATTTTGAAATTTGTGTAATTCCAGATTAATGTCCCTAAGGAATAAAGATAAATTTGGAGTTAATGCATATTAGATATTATAAATCTATAATAAATGGAATATGTTTCTTCCATAATGTCTCTCTTTATTTTTTCAACATGATCAGTATCTAATTTACTGAGAGGTCCTTCTTAGATTATCAGTATACCTTATCATTGTAGCTATAAGGCTTTGTGTAAGTTTTGTCCACATTTTCATTTTGCCCCTTTGGTGTATTTTTTTCCTTTAGCTCTACATGTACAGCTATCACATAATGAGTGCCTAGATAACATCCATTTACCTCTTTCTCAGTTCTTTTGTGTTATTGCTCTATTTTTCCATACTGATAATAGACTCCAGTTAAACAATGAGATGAAAGCTCCATTAGAAAGTATAAAGCTTACACCTGAAACTAATATAACACTGTGTGTTAATTAGACTTCAATAAAAGATGCATAAAGCAATATATACGTAAAATTTGAAAAAAAATGTGCATTCTCATATACTGACACACTCCACAGTTAGCCTAAACCTATTTACTTTGAAGGGATAAAATTCATTGGAGCATGAAAGCAAAATGAAGAAGAATTAATAACAGCTTCTGACATTCAAAAGAAGAAACAGGTCATATGGAGAAGAGAATCTACTGGTTCTACCAAGGGTTGCAGCCCCCATCTCTAACATGACAAGGGTATAAAAGTCCTCTGCTTCTTCTATGCCTTTTCTAAAGGAATTGGGGAAATAAAAAATGAGCAGACCATTGCTTAAATCATTAAACTTAAATGTGCTGCTGGAGTTATTTCAATGGACTAAACTTTCTGCATTGGACTAAAACTTTTCACATTGTTGGTCCATGGATAAGAGCTGAAAATAAACGTGAGAAAGGATGAGAAAGAAAATAAAGGTATTATCTTCCTTTCCATATGCTAGTATGTTAAGCAATAACTATGAAAGAGTACATTATGGAATGCTCAGAAAATAAATATTACTATGTTTCTTAGTGTTTTCAAGTATGTAGGAGGTTAAGGCAGTAGGTTTACGCTATGACACTCTGCATGATAGAACACTAGAGAAATGCACAGACATTTGTATGTATGTGGCAGAAGGCATGAGGAAATTATAATAGCCAGCCTCAAAATTCAGAAAATATTTTACTGAAATAATCAATAATTATGAATATTGTTTTATTACTAAGAATGTTTTTATATATACATTATTTGTATCAATGTATTTTATGTATTATGTACCAATGTATCAATGTATTTTATATACATGTATTCAATGTATTTTATATACACATTAAAATGTTTTATATTTAAGAAATGTATAAAATACAAAGATGAACATGATAATTCCCAAGACCCATGACAAATATGAGTTTCCATGACTCAGAGTTTACCATCATTAAGGTCTGGGCATATTTGCTTCCATTTAATTATTTTCTTGTTGTTATTCTAAAATTATTATTGTTTTTATTGAAGAAACATGCACAGTATATTTGCCATTTAAATTTAATAAAAAAATTAAACTGAAAAAAGTTGTGATCTTTATTTGTTCTGTACAGTGATATTAATAGAACCCTTGGATTTATGTTGACACATTCTAAAACCTTTTGATGGCTAGAAGCAGAATTAGAAAACTGTTCCTCCTGCTTGCTTAAGAATCTTCTATTATTGTCTTTTTCCCTAGTGTCCATACTTGGAATTTTTGTATTTGTAGTACCCCATCCAATGATGGATCCTTCTAGTGAATACTTTTGCTGACATTAAATATTTTCTGGCAAAATTTGATATAATTTTTAAAATATTGTGAAAGTTTTGTGATACCCACTTAATAATATTTTAATAAGAATTTCCCCCTCAGAGGCTAACCAGTTTTTTGTTTTTGTTTTTGTTTTTTGTTTTTTACTTTTCAGAATTCTAAAAGGCCCATGATTTTTATTTTTCATTTTGCTTGACTGACATGTATCACAAACAAGAAAAATACCAAATTTTCAATAGATAGGAAAAGCACAGCAGTGATACTACCTTTTTATTCTATTTCTGATATCTTAAAAGAAAAAGAACTGATATCTTAAAAGAAAAAGAAAAAAACGGTATTTTAAAAGAAAAAGAACAAGAGGTTTTCCAATATCCTTCTTCTTTTTCCCTCTCCTGTTGCCTTTTTACTTTGTTTCCATTTTCCTTTTTTAAGGTCCTTTTGAAATAATATTTTCCACAGAGTGGAAATGGTTTCTCGTAACCTGACTGACACTTCTCTAGGTGGTTATTGTTCTTGGAATATAGTACAGAGATGATTAAACTAACAAAGCATTTTAAGATAACCCATAAGTTTTTGTCCCAAGACCAGCAGCAGTTGTGGTGTCTACAGGCAGGCTGACTCACTGAAAGACAGGTATGAGAGTTTCTCTATGCAGAAGGAAACTGTAAAGTGCAATCAGCTTATTTGGCTTTTATTTTTCAGTCAGTCATTAGTAGCATAAGATATGGTCTTTGCAACACAACTTGAACGTGTGTACCTCTCAGCTAGTACTTGTACTTGACATACAGTCCTTGATTAAGCTGTTTTTTCTCTCATTTCACTTTGTGAAAGCTCCCATTATAAGTTATTTGTAAACAGAATAAAAAATCCTGACACTGTATGTAAAGTATTCCAAAATTCAAATGTTTGCATTCAAATCTCAAGCATATAGATTATTATAATCTTTTAATAGACAACTTTAAGGGTTTCATATCCATTATCAAGTGGAGAATATGGATTGTTTTTTTTCTCAATCATGTTCACATTTTTAAGAAAATTGCACTTCTGCTTTAAGCCAAAGAGGGAAAAATAGAAAACTTCCAGCTTGACCTATTTTGTTTAAATCTATATTTTTAAAGTGATAGCACAAATATCAAAGGTTTTATCTCGTGTTTCCTGACCCCTCCGTAAAGTGAACTAGTCCGTCCTTTGGCTTCCCACAGCATTTGGCTAATATTCCATTTTAGCAATTACTGCATTCAATTATAATCATCTGGAATAGATTATCTCAAAATTATCTCAAACACTATGTTATTCATTTCATCTTTTCCATGAGTCTTAAAAACTGAGAAAGACAGATCTATTAGGAAAGTAGGAAAAGGGTTAGTTTTATTACTAATAAGAGAAAAATTACATGACACTTATTATATACTAGTATTGTAAGCATTAATCTTCACAAATATCACCTTTTCACCCAACTCTCCCAAAGGTAGATACTATTACTACCCATCTTACTTTTAAGGAACTGAATTACAGAGATGTTTATTAACCTGCCCAAGACCAAGCACTTAGTAAACTGTGAAGCTAGAATTCAAAGACAGGCAAACTTACCTCTAAAACCAGGTTCTCTATATCAAATGTCTTAATAGAAAGTGCTAGAGTTGATACTAGAAGCATGTTTAGTCAATGGAAAAACATTATAGACAAAGTTTTCATAACTTTTTGGCTGATCTATATGTATAAAATATGCATGCACACATACACACAAACACACATATATGCACAGAAAGAGAAAGGGAAAGAGAAAATTATTATTTAAAGATTTTATTTATTTATTTGACAGACAGAGATCACAAGTAGGCAGAGAGGCAGGCAGAGAGAGAGAGGAGGAAGCAGGCTCCCTGCTGAGCGGAGAGCCCGATGCGGGGCTCGATTCCAGGACCCTGAGATCATGACCTGAGCTGAAGGCAGAGGCTTTAACCCACTGAGCCACCCAGGCACCTCGAGAAAGATTATTTTTTAAAAACTTGTTTGTGGGGCACCTGGGTGGCTCAGTGGGTTAATAAATCTTAATAAAATCTTAAAAAAAAAGAAAATAACAACTTAAGAAGATAAACCTCTGGGGAAAAAATGCACCAAGAAGTGTACAACTTCTATATGAAAAAAACAAACAAAATAATTTCTAGCGGCCTATATACTTGAATAAGTGGAATGCTGCCTGTTGGTTTTGGATAGAAAAACTTGTTAATTTAAATAGATCAAGTCTCTCCAGATTAAGTATGGCTGACTCTTGTTTACCTTCCCAGCAACCTGTCTACTTCTTTGAAAATAGAAACCCAAATAAGCATATGAAAAGATGTCCCACATCATGTGTCATAAAGAAAATATGAATTTAAATGGCAATAAGTTATCAATACACAACTATAGAATGGCCAAATCCTGAACACTGACAACCCCAAATCCTGACAAGAATGAGGAACAACAAGAATTCTCATTAATTGCAGGAGCGAATGCAATATGGTACAGCCACTTTGGAAGATAGTTTGGTAGCTTCTTATAAAGCTAAATACACTCATAGTGTATAATCCAGCAATCCCATTCTTGTTATTTACCTGAAGGAGCTGAAGACTTGGGTTCACACAAAAACCTGTGTCAAATGTGGGTTCATCAATTACAACAAATATACCACTCTTGTGGGAGTGTTGATAATGAGGAAGCTATACATGTAAGGAGGCAGGAGGTATATGGGAAATCTTAGTACCTTCTTCTGATCTTGGGTGAATCTAAAACTGCTCAAAAAAATAATGTCTCAAAATCAGAAGCAAAAACCCTTCTTTCATCAGATATTGAGATGCCCTGTGCTTTAGTGAAAGGTGAAATCTTCCCCATCCTGAGAAGTGAATTTTTATTAATTGACTTGCCAGTGATTAGTCCTATAATCAATGGAATTCTCACAAATAAGATGAGTTCTGCAAAGACCTCTTAGAAAAATGTTCTTGACCCTGAACACAAAGAAGAAACATATTTTTCTTTTGACCTTGGACTTTGGGGGTGTGCTTAAAGATGACAGAGCTGCCATGTGACCATTAGGTTCAAGCCTGATGGCAAAGGTCAAAACAGCGAAACAGATAATCCATCCTTGAAGTACTGGCTTAGCTAACCCACATCACTGTGTCTTTGGATGTCCTGTCATATGAGTTACTAAACTCCCTATTTCATTTATAATGTTTTATATTAGACATTCAATCAATTCCTGCTAATGGAAAAAAAATTCTGATATATGAGTTTAAAGATTTTTTTTTAAATTTTAGGAGGCAGTGAGTGTGCAAGCTTGGGTAGGGGCAGAGGGAGATGGAAAAAATCTCAAGCAGACTCCATGCTGAGTGTGGAGCCCAATGTGGGGCTCAATCCCACAACCCTAAGATCATGACCTGAGGCAAAATCAAGTGTGCGATGCTTAACCAAATGACCCACCCAGTTGCCCCGGATATATCAGTTTCTACATAAATTTTGTCCCCCAAATAATATGCACAGATTTTTAACTACAAATGATTCCAACATTCATATAGGCATAACCGTGCAACCAATAGTTGGGAAATTCTCAAAAGTACATTTAATTAGGTGGCACTGGAAAATCATTTAAGGTAGAGAAAAACTACATAAGGAAGCTAACAGAATTTTAAGTGTGAACTGATATAAAACTATGCAAATCTTAGAGCCAGGATAGACCAGGTATGAATCCAAATACATAGGGAAATTTAGCATATTATAATGTGACATACCAAATTTTGGAGAAAATACATATTATTTGGTCAATGATAATTGAGACAACATAACATACAAAAACAGAACTGGACTCCTGACTCACACTTCATATGAAAACGAATTCTACACAGTCAATGATTAAAAGTAAAATAAACAAATGAATATATAAAAGAAAACATATAAGAAAAAAGAAGAGGTTTTATTATATTTTGAATAAAACTGGAAAAATACTAAATGATTAAGCAAAATACTAAATGATTAAAAGAGCTAAAAGGTCAAAATAGCAAATAGAATATTTTCTAAAAATATTTTGTAGTTAAATGGAGGTGGGTATCTACCACACACTGTTAGAATGAATATGATTGGTACAATTTGGAATGCAATTTGGCAACATCTATAAAAATTTTAAACATTTACACCCTTTGAATCTTTCTACTTCCAGCAATTTTTCTTAAAAATACATTAAAAGTGTGCCCAATGACAAACAATAAACAATGATGTTTATTCATCTGTATGAGTTGATATGGTATAACCAAGAATATAATCTAGAGGATTCATTGTTATATGAAAGAAACAGGATATTGAAATATCTAACAGTAGGGGGATATCATGGACTATAGTCAACCAGAAACTATAAAATTTACCTTGGGAAAAACTTATTATTAAAAGGAATAATAGGGAAGCCTGGGTGGCTCAGTTGGTTAGCGGCTGCCTTCGGCTCAGGTCATGATCTCAGGGTCCTGGAATCGAGCTCTGCATCGGGCTCTCTGCTCAGCAGGGAGCCTGCTTCCTCCTCTCTCTCTCTGCCTGCCTCTCTGCCTACTTGTGATCTCTGTCTGTCAAATAAATAAATAAAAATCTTAAAAAAAAAAAAGGAATAATAGAAAGACCATTATAAAGTGTTATTAATAGTTCCATCTTGGGGGGCACCTGGGTGGCTCAGTGGGTTAAGCCACTGCCTTCAGCTGGGGTCGTGATCTCCAGGTCCTGGGATCAAGCCCCCTGTCAGGCTCCCTGCTCAGCAGGGAGCCTGCTTCCCCCTCTCTCTCTCTGTCTGCCAAATAAATAAATGAAATATTTAAAAAAAATAATTCCATCTTGGAAGACCTATCAAGACAAACACAGAAAAGTGGAAAGGAATAGTGCTTCCCATCACTTCTATATTCCATTTTCCTTTATTATCTTTGCCTTTTCATTTGGAAAGAAAACCTAGTTTTAACTTTAATTTGATGTATGCGTGTGCGTGTGTGTGTGTGTGTGTGTACAGAACTTTTGACTGAGAGTCTCCTGAGAAGTTAGAAGTCTATCGCCATTAAAATGAAGACACTGGTATGGAACAAGGAACACCCTTTCTGTTTGCCAGGCTGAAGAGAAAAACTTTAGAAGAAAACACTTAAGTTCTTTCTGGTTCTAACATTCTACTTTCATTTCCCCTTGTTCCAAAAGGCATAAGGTGGGGAATCTTAATACTCAGGTATCTAGCCTCAGCCTCCACATGAATAGGTTTACTGAATGCTGATTAAACTTTAGAACGGCAATCTTGTTTAAAAAATTTAGAGCAAGAGGCACTTTATTTTTCAAGTATCAAGAATAAATACTTTGAACTCTTTAGTCCTGTAATAATTCTCTGAAAATGTCAAGTTCTGGTTTCCAAATTCCCTCTGCTTCTAAAATGATGAGAATTTACAGCATACACAAATGACCTTCTCCCTGAGCCACATTAGCTGCTTATTCAGCATGGTGACCTTCCCCTCCAAAGATGTTACTGTAAATCAGTGATGAAGATGTCAGGTCCAGGTTCAGAGTTCAGTGTCATCATTTTCTTTTCTTAATGGAAGAGCCTAAACACGGTATTTACAAAGCTTTCCATCAAACTGAATATCCCTGCTATCAAACACAAAGTAACATGTTTTTACTCCTCTCTAAATTGCTATAGCTGATGCTTGCTATCTTACACATTAAGAAATGACACGGATTCTGTCTCTGTCTGTCTCTCTCACTCCACAGTAACACACATTTTAAAACACAGAACACATTCAAGTGGATGGGGTAGGGCGACAAGAAGTTTGGCATTTCTGAATATATTAAGACATCTTAGAGTAAAGCAAATGTTTTATGTTAAATATAATTTACCTTAATGTGGTCATTTTTTATCCATCACTGACTAATGAGTGCTGAGATTTTGGAGTGACCTCAGGTTTTATTAAGGAAAGATTTTAACCCTCAAGACAAAGTAAAAGGTTCCAATGATAAATATATGAGGGAGAAGTTTCATGTTTACATCCTATCCTCTTATAATGATTCTAAAGTAGAATCCAGTAAATATCCTACTAAGTTCTAAAATATTTCCAGCCTTTGTAAAAAGGAAGTTGTGCTAGTGTAATTCAGCATCCCTAATTTGCATGGGGTTAGATTTTGGTATGTAGAGTAAGCAAATCTGCATACTTTCTGCAAGATTATATTTTAAAAAATTTTAGTTCCTTAACTATTTGAGGCCATTTTAGTGTCAAAGTGTAAATTGAAAATAATGTCAACGTTCATTTATATATATTTTTAAGATTTATTTATGTATTTTAGAGAGAGAGTCCATGTGCACACTAGTGTGAGCTGGGGAGGAGAGGGGTGCAGGGGGAGAGAATCCTCAGACTCCCCACTGAGATGGAGCCCAATGGGGGACTTTATCCCAGGATCCTTATGACCTGGGCAAAAATCAAGAGTCAGACACTTAACCAACTGAGCACTCAGGCGTCCCTCATTTATATTTCAAAGTCACCGGATAGGTCTAAATGAATGAACATGAGAAAAACTAGAAGAAAGACTACATAAAAGTTGCATTTACACTGTGGTATATAAAAATTATACTGCCAATGAAGCACACATTTTCTTAAATATTTTCTCTAAACATCATTATCCTCAACTTTATTGCTTTACTTTATTCTTTACAATTGTAAAAGGTATCATTTTGTGCTGTCATAATTTTCCTTTCATCTTTAATTACTTTATTGAATTTTCCATACTTCCAAATATTATCCTTTTCTCCTTTGCTATTTAGAAAGCAATATGCCATCACTGCTAACAGTCTTAAAAATATAGGAAGGTACCTAGGAGAAAAAAAATACTCATAATCCCAAAGCCTAAAAGAAACCACTTTCCACATGATAAATATTTTTCCAATATTTATTATATATCAGCATACTTATCTTTTGCAAATACTTATCTTTTGCAATTAAATGAGAACACATTGTATATAAAATTAGTATTTGCTTTTTAAAATTAGCATTATATTGGTCAATTTGCTAAGTCAGTAAGGAGCCTAGAGAACACAATTTTCATTTGCTACATAATATACATCATATATGTGGTGATACCTTCATTCATTTGCTTATCCATTCTCCTATTTTCTTATTTTTTTAAAGATTTTATTTATTTATTTGACAGAAAGATAGAGAGCACAAGTAGGAAGAGTGGCAGATAGAGTGAGAAGGAGGAGGAGGCTCTCCACGGAGCAGGGAGCCTGATATGGCACTCAATCGCAGGACCCTGGGATCATGACCTGAGCGAAAGGGAGACGCTTTATGACTGAGCCACCCAGGCGCCCCTCCATTCTCCTATTTTTTTTGCTAGATTGTTTACAAAAAAAATCAATATTTTTCCTAATTTATATGTTTCTTATTTTTACTATTAATCCTGAGATGAATGTTTTCAAATGCAGACTACCAAATTAATCTCCAGAAATATTAACTGATTTATCCTCACTAATTATGTGTTTGGGTGTTTCCGTTTCAATGCAACTTGCTAGCATTAAAAAGTGTTATTTTTTTAAAAAACCTCTGCTTATTTTATAGGATGGGAGTATGATATTTTAACATTGATTATCATCTCGTGTTACTCGGCATTATTTTCACCTCCGAGATTTACACATACATGTACAAATTCAATGAAATGTTTGGGCACACCAGTCCTTAAGAGTCTATCTGCAGAGCAACATACATGCTGAGATGGTTCTGCTTGGGCAAGAAGAATGCTTGAAAATGGAGATGAGAAGAAAAGTACATGTCTTCTCTAATATTGATCTAGGGCCATAAATCTTTGTCAGAGTGCAAGGAAGCACTCTTTGGGGCCCATGAAATTTTTGAAAAATAACAAGCTGATACAGAAAGATATTCTTCTAATCATTCTAAGCATATGGAAAGTTCCATTATTACATGTCATACCCCACAATTTAAATGCATATATCACATATATAGTATGTCTTGTATCTTTCCCTCTGAGTGATATATTTGTTATTGATTGTTTTTTGGTTTGCTGATCAGTTCTCTTTATCCATCTATTATTAAAGCAATATCACCTATTATTTAAAAAGGTTTTTTTTTCAAATAGAGAAGACATTTTCACACATTTATCCTTCCAATAAGCTTTAAAAAAGCAAACTAATTTTATTTTTGAAATTAATATATCAATGGGGTGCCTGTGTGGCTCAGTGATTAAGCATCTGCCTTTGGCTCAGGTCATGAACCCAGGGTCTTGGAATGGAGCCCCTCATCAGGCTCCCAGCTCAGTGGGAAGCCTCTTTCTCCCTCTCCCATTCCCCCTGCTTGTGTTCCCTCTCTCAATGTCTTGCTATCAAGTAAATAAATCAAATCTTAAAAAAAAAAAAGGTAATATATCAAGAGGATAAAAAAAATCACTAAACCATATATTGACAAGTAATTTATCATTACATAATCCCAATTCTTTCTCTCCTTGATAAGATTAAATGTTTCTACTCTCGTATGTATCCTTCATAAAATATTATATATACAGGAATTTTATATGTGTATTCAGATGTATATACAAGTGTAAACACAAGTATCAATACAGATTTTTAACACATGAGATTTTTTTCTACCTTCTTCTTCCCCTTGTTTAGTTGTACTGCACAAAACATTAAAGTAAATTTCTTTTGTGAACTTATACTTTGGGTAATAGAGCTAAATCCTTTTCTTTAAAAGGCTTTTCTGTCAAATATTTTAACTTTTTCTTGGAAATACTACTATATTTTGCTAAAACAGTATCCAGAGATATCTTAATACTAAAATTCACATAGTCATACTTGAGCTCTCCCTTGTGTTATAATTAGTAACAGTGAAGAAGAGATTTTTTAATGCTTATCTGAATTCAGTTCTCTCATTATTCCAGGTACAGTGGAGATTAAACTCTCTCACCACCTGTACAGAAAAGAATTAACATAGCAAGCTTCAGACCACTATCCATAGAATGGCTTGCCTGCAAGGTTGAACCTTGGTTGGCATCTGGAAATTTGGCTTTCAGGGGTTCCTAATCAAGAGTTAACTGATAAGGATAATTTGCTGTGCCTGGACTTTTAAGTAAACAATACCATTTATGCTGAACATCTACTTTTCTTTTATGAATCTGGAAATTTGATACCTTCTAGGCAGAGAGCACTCATGTGGATCAACCCCAGTGAAAACTCTGAGCCTGAGTGTCTAACTTCCCAGATAGACAACACTTCACCTGTGTTGTCACAGCTCATTATTAAAGAATTAAGCATGCCTCGTGTAAATCCATTGGGTAAGGACCCTTAGAACTTGTCCCTTGTTTCCTCTGGGCTTCACCCCATGCACTTTTCTTCTGTTTTTTGGTTTTGTTTTGTTTCCTTTCTCTATAATAAATGCTAGCCACGAAGTACAACTATACATTGATTTCTGTGCATCCTTCTACAGAACCACCAAAGCTAGGAGTGATCTTGAGGAATGCAATACATTCTCCCCTGCATTTTAGGTGGGGCCATGTAACTAGCCTGGCTTCTGTGTTGTTAGTGGAAGGGATATGAGTCATTCTGGGCTGAAGCGTTAAATTGTTGGCCGGGGCATTCCATTGTTTCTTTCTCTCTGAGGTGCCAAACAATATTACAGAGAGTGAAGATTCTAAAAAGCTGAGGTGAGAATGAAGATGACAGGGACCAAAGCACTCAGCTGACCCAAGATAGAATCTGCATTGTAAAAAAATGGATCTTTTATTTTTTTTTTTTAGCCACTGAAATTTTAAAGTTTTATGTTATTATAGATAAACAAGACAATTTTGACTGATACTAATACTAAGTAGTTATTTGTTATGTTGAAAATAAGGTCACATAGTATGAAGGGTATTTATACCACAGATTAATATCAAAAATCACTTGTCATGCATGGAAAATTGCACTGCCTGTCACTCATACTTAAAATTTTAATGGCCATAGTTTATTTTATTAGAAAAAATTATCCTCTACTGGATGATTTTGCCGTTTTGTTATAAATGGTATTAAAAGCTTGCAATAGTTATTACAAAGAATCTACATAGATTTAAATATACTATAATTTGTAAGAAGATAGTCATAAAGTTTTCTAAGAGTTGGTAATATTTGCAATATTCATCATTTGAGAAAGCATTCAAAATTAGGGGTAGGCAGACATTAACAATCCCTTAATGAAATGATGACTGTTTTAATGGCATGAAAGGATGTTTTTTTCCCTAACCATTTTTTATTAACATTGAACTATGTGTTGATTACATACTACAGGGCATGGGTCATTAGCTGAGCTTAGTATAGAAGTGTCAGCACAAAAATGAATTGGATGCAGCTGGATAACCCAACCCAATATCATTTATTCACAGTAATAAAATGTCCAAGATATTGTGCCCTTAAAGAAATGTTTAATATCTCCAGAATATGCTTTCTTTCAGAGAAAATATATAGGCACAAACTGACTTTACCTCTTTTCATGGAGGTTTCCAACTGGAGTTTGGATATCTCTGTCTTTACAAATAGTTCATAGACCAAAAGTTTTAAGAGCTGGATATTTCAATGGTTCCTATTTTCTAATCTGATTTTCTCACTTTTTATTTCACTTAAAAACTCAAGAATTAATCTTCCAGTGAAATCTTAGAAAAGGTGAAGCCTAAATACTGCTAAAGAGTTTTGATGTTACCACTATTATAAATTTTAAAAAAGACAAAATGAATTGAAATATACTTTTTAAGTTTCCTTGTGTTGCCAAAAGCTAAATATGTGTTTTTAAAATTTTTATTTATTTGTTTTTGCAAGAGAGAGAGAGCAAGTGCAAGAGAGGGAGAGCATGGGCAGGGCGGGAGGCAGAGGGAGAAGCAGACTCTTGGCTGAGCAAGGAGCCCAATATGGAACTCCATCCCAGGACCATGGGATCATGACCTGAGCCAAAGGCAGATGCTTAGCGACTGAGCCACCCAGGTGCCGGAGGCTAAATATGTTTTTATCTCCAATTTAGATCTTATTTTGAAATGTAATAAATAAAATAGAACTTTTTATATGAATATATTTTACATAATGTTATAAATGCTGGTGCCTAGGATGTGTCTGAATTGGGTTATAAATATGTATGAAGTCAATAAAGACAGCCTTTTCTAATTCTTATCTATGGAATGTAATGTTTTTCAATTCTTCGGGAAAATCTGATGAATATAAAGGTCTTTGCATTCTATAGCTTTATAACTAGCCTTTGTTTAAAATTAACAAATTAATCACAATGCATTTGTTCTATTTTATATCCTAGCCAGATCATGGTTCTATTTCTGCTACAGCTATAGAAACATATATTTAATTAGCTTAATAAATATTGTTTTTCAAATAAGTATTATTTAGAATAGTTTCAGATTCACAGAAAAGTTGTGAAGATAGTACAGAGAATGACTGTATTACCTACTGTTAACCTCTCATAATAGTATGGTCCACTTGTTACAATTAATGACTTGACATTGATACATTACAATTAACTATAGCCAATACTATATTCATATTTCTTTAGTTTTTATGTGTCTCTCTGCACCTGAATCCATTCAAGATACCATGTTTACTCATCATGTCTTCAGGCTCTTTAGGCTGTGACAGTATCTCAGAATTTGTGGTGAATGACCTCAACAGTTTTGGAGACTTCTGGTCAGTAGAATATCCCTGTGTTGGGATTTCTTTGATGTTTTTGCATGATTAGAACTGGAGTTTTGCTTTTTTTTTTTTTTTTTTTTGACAGAAGGGAAACAACACAGAGATAAATCACACTGTATTTTCATATAACTGTTTTTTTTTTTCATTTTATTTATTTATTGGACAGAGGGATAGATCACAAGTAGGCAGAGAAGCAGGCAGAGAGAGAGGGAGAAGCATGCTCCCCGCTGAGCAGAGAGCCCGATGCGGGGCTCGATCCCAGGACCCTGAGATCACGACCTGAGCCGAAGGCAGAGGCTTAACCCACTGAGCCACCCAGGCGCCCCCATATAACTGTTTTCACAAGACTGTTTTTCAGGTCTCTCCACTGCAAAGTTACTCTTTTCTCCCCTTTGCATACTATACCTTTTAAAATGAAGTCCCTATGTGCAGCCCACACTTGAGTAGTAGTTATGCTCCACCTCGCTGAGCCCAGAGTGGCTGTATTAGCTATTAAATTATATCTTAACTACATCAAAAATAATTTGAAGAACTTTGCAGTCATCACATAATTTTTTTTAAGATTTTATTTATTTATTTGACAGAGAGAGAGAGAGATCACAAGTAGGCAGAGAGAGAGAAGGGGAACCAGGCTCCCCACCGAGCAGAGAGCCCGACTCGGGGCTCGATCCCAGGACCCCAGGATCACGACCTGAGCCAAAGGCAGAGGCTTTAACCCACTGAGCCACCCAGGTGCCCCACATAATCATCTTGACTACCAAAATGATTCCTCTAAATAAATTCCAAAGAGAATAGTCTATTAGTAACTATACACATTTCCATTGTTGGAAGTATTTTTGAGAAATTCACAGAAATCAAACCCAATGTTCACTCCACCAGGTGTTATCAAGCATGTGCAAAAATTCATTAGGGCTGTTGTGGTCCCACTAACATAATAAAGGATTTTGGTACATCACACTTTAAGAAACAACACATTAGATACCTCAAATATCCAACTATGTTTTTATTGCATCGGTGATATTTTACTCTAGTCTAACTCACACATTTTATAAATAAAATAAATTTTATATCTAACTTTGACAGGTAAAGTGTTACTGTATAAATTAAAATATAGGTTCCCTGACTCCCAAGGCAGTGATTTCTATAGTCAGCTCTATCAACTATTTTTCTTATCTTGTTGAGTGCCAACTTGATCATCAAATATGGTATAGTCACAGGCTGTTAATCTCACACAAAAACTCACTTTTACCACTCTTCCCTCATCTCAAGTAGATAATACATCTTCAATATTTTACAGGTTAAGTAAAAAAATTTATATAACTTTCCTGTATTTCTCTCTTTTTATCTCAAAGCAACTGAAATCATTATCGTACCCTTGCATTTGTTACATAAATGATTCTCTGTATGATTCTGTTCTCTTTTTCTTTTTTCTTTTTTTTTTTTTTAAGTAGGCTCCATGCCCAGTGTGGAGCCTAATGTGAGGCCTGAACTCACTATCCTGAGATCAAGACCTGAGCAGAGACCAAGAGTCAGACACTCAATCAACTGAGCCACTCAAGTACCCCTGTGCCATTTTGTTCTTTATCCCTGTCTACCTCAGTGATACAAGACGTTGCTTTTTCAAAACAAACTTCTTTGTATTACTTTACCAGATTTAACTTAAATGTTAAATTATATGAAAAGTATCATAAATAAATATTGGTTAAACATTAGACAGAATACAAATATAAAGATGATATAGTGCCTCATTTGAAAAAAAAGGTCTTCTCATTATTTATTAATGTTCATTATTATGTCAACACCCTCTCCCATTTTCAGTGGCATCTTCTACTCCTTCAAGTCCCAGTTGAGGTATCAATTCCTCAACAGTGCTATCTTTGACTTATTTGGACATACTTCACTTCTGCTAATCCTCATATGACTTGAACCATCAAAACAATCAACAAAATGAAAAGGTAATTACTGAATAGAGGAAAACATTTACAAATCATATATCACATAAGGGGTTAATTTCCAAAATATACAAAAAACTCATACAACTCAAAAGCCAAAAAAAAAAAAAAAAGATTAAAAATGGGTGGAAGAGCTGAATAGACATTTTTCCAAAGAAGACCTAAACAGCCAATTGAGATGTAAAAAGGGGTTCGACATGACTAACTATCAGACAAATGAATATCAGAACCACAAAAAGGAAGTAAAACACATAATATTACTTTGATTACAAATATTACAAACACACCCTTTGAAATGGTTATTATCAAAAAGACAAAAGGTAACAAGTGCTGGCAAGTATGTGGAGAAAAGGGAACTTCTTGCACTGTTGGAAATGTAAATCGGTGCAGCCACTATGAAAAACAGTAGGGAGGTTCCTCAGAAAATTAAAAATAGAACAACCATATGATCCAGCAATCCCATTTTTAGGTATTTACCAAAAAGAAATGAAAATGGAATCTCAAAGAGATCTCTGTACTCCCATGTTCATTGCTAATATTCATAAGAGTCAATATAGGGAAACACCTAAGTGTCCATCAACAGACAAATGGCTATATGGAAAGATGTAGTATATACATACAGTGAGTGGAATGTTATTCAGCTAAAAGAAAGAAGGGAATCCTGCCTTTTGCATTCCTTGAGTGCAAATAGAATGTGATATAGGAGACTATGGGTTAGTTCTGAGCCTATACAGTAAGAAAACTTACACACGTTGAGTTGGAGCCTTATGACATTTGTGAACAAGTCTAGGTTAGTCAGCTAGAGGTGTATAGAGAGGCCCTACTCATGCCAGTTGTGAGCTGGCAACCCCATCCAACCTACCAACTTAGTACATCAAGAACAAAACAGCCCTCACTTAAGCTGAGCCCAAATTGTCCAACTGCAATTGGTAATTCATTAAATCTTAGTTTGTTACACAGAAGACAACTGATAATACAGCAAACATTAAATATATATCCTTATCATAGAAACTGAGACATTTCCCCAAACAAATTCTTACAGGAAAGTTGAGGTCATACTACACTGAGCTTTTAATACATTCTAGGTAATCCTGACATTTGAGGAACCACAGAGTTGAAGGCAGAGCCAAAAGACTTCGCAGAGAAAAACAGAATTTGGTTGCTCTCTCAATCGAAGAGAGAAGTAGAGAAACAAATGAGGTTTTAAGCTTGAGGTGGAAAGACTCATGTGCTCTGGATGCTCTTATGAAAGTTCTAAAAAAAAACTACATCGGGCATGGATAGTTTAAACTGATTTTGTTTATGGATCTATCAAACTTTTCTTATAATGCATAATACAGAATGCTGGATTTGTAACCAAACATTTACATAAGATTTTGGGAGCTTATTCTAAGTTATTTCAAGAAAAAAATTACATATATGTGTATGCATGTAAGAATGTATGTTCATGTACATACATACACAGAGACATACATACCACCTCCACACAGATCAGTCCACAACTAAGAAGGAAAGTAAATAAAGGGTGTAACAAAATTCCATAAAGGGTTTTCATGAGGCAATTAAGTATTCTGACTCTTATTCTTCCAATACAAATTATCTATGCTCAAGGACAGATTATTATTATTGACTGAACAAAATTAAATTCTGTGTACTCTGCACTCACATCTGAATAACAACAGCTGATACCTGAGAGACAGATAGATATTAATATAATAGCTACAAAAAAGGATCATCTGGATTTCATACATAGTCTTTAACTATTTGCTACTATCTCATTTTTTTTTCCCTCTATTAGGCATTCATTTTCGTGGTAGGCATGATCCCCCACATGTTTCTAATCCCAGAGGTGCCCTCCAACCAAGACGTTTTCACAGGTTACCAGGTGAAACCTTTAGCAATTGGGCTGCTACCTGTGGCAGAGATTATCCATATCCCACATTCATCTGGGTTATGGCCAACTGCATCATACATAACTCCGCCATTCTTAACACCCCTTTCCCGAACGTTCTCAGAATCAGCTGCGTTATTTTGGGTTGTCTGCAAGCCAAACACCAAGACAGGAATAAAAAAGCTGGATAGTTTTCATGGGAAAGCCTATAAAGAATAAACAAGAGGAAAATGAGGAGAGGGATGAGCCTCCAGAGCACAGCATAAATAGGGTACTTGTGAAAGGAGGGAGAAAAAGGAAGGATTGGGCAGGAAGTAATTTACACTACGGCAAAGTTGTAAGAATGTCTCAGCCAAATCAATGTGGAGTTCTTGTGCGTATCTTGCTCATTTCAGGAATTCCACATCTGGCAGAAAAGGGACAATACTAAGTCAATCACCGGCTAGAACAGCCCACAGGGAACTGTGACTTCGGTAGGAATTTGGTAGTCGATCCACAAGGATCAGTAGTTGTCAGCTGGAGCTGTCAGCTCTAGTCCACATTCTGTAGTTTCTCTTCAAGTAGAGCACTGAGCACTGCACTCACCACACCCTCTCTCTTCACTTGGCCTAATCCATTTTTATTTGAAGATTCACCTCCTATACAAGTTCCTGAAAGTTTATCTCTAACATTTTCCACAGACAACATTGTCTGAGTCAGGAATCTTTCCTCCGTTCACTCCGTACATGATCCTGTCCTCGCATTTTATTTTGTTTTAAAATAGTCATTGATTTATTCATGTCACACAACCGTATATAAGCACTTCTGAGGTCAGAGGTTATTTCCTCTTTATCTTATATTCCACAGAATCAGGCAAACTGGCACAAAGTATATTACAGAAGAAAGGAATGAAAGATATAAAAACAGTGGTAGAAAAAAAAAACAACAGTAGATTTTACTTCCCTTATGTAAGCATGTAAGCTCTTAGAATATGCTTAATTCTGGAGATAGCTGATCCCCCTGCTGGCATGATTTTCACTGCTGAAGTATCAAAGAGCTCTGGGCTTAGAACCAGATGATGGACTGGGGGTGGGGTGGGGGGAGGCAAATGATAGATCTAGACTAGATATTTATTGACAAAATGTAATTGATTAGAACTGTATTCATAAAAATTTCTAGAAGTAGGAATATTAATATGCATTTTAACTCACTGGTATGAAAATAAATGAGATATTTCTGATTAGAGATCCCAGGCCAAGATAATACAGAAAACCTGTAGCTACAAGTAGTTAAAAAGGCTTGAATACACACATATTGACAGTGTTAAAAACAAGACAACAGTCCCTAAATGGGCCATATGCTAAGCCCCATGTCACCAAACAGACTTACACAGTTTCCGCTTTCCCAGAAATGGAATCTAAGCCAGTCAATCAGGAATTACGTGATCAGTATTTGCTAAGGGTCCCTCTGCCAGAGAGACCCCGCCATTCCCTAAGGGGAAGTAACTTCAATAACCAACCTGCTCTTTTGCCTGGTTTAGCTTCCTTTCCCCGTTTGGCCCATAAAAGTCTTTTTTGCATGACTCCGTAGAGCGCCTTTCTATCTGCTAGGTTGGAGACCGTCCGATTCAAACTGATTTTGCTCATATAAACTCTAAAATTTTAATACGCCTCAGTTTAGGATTTCACAGTTCCGAGAGTAATGCTGAGAGAGGGGACCCAGGGGGACGGCCCTCACCGCGCCGGCCCCCAGGGGCAACAAGCAGCCAGACCCGCACAGGTACCTGCAGAACCGCGGCGCTCACTGCCTTCTCGCTGCTCCGAAGGTGCTGGGAAGTCCTTGCACAATCCTCAAGCTTTTCCGTTATGAGCTTTCAGGCTATTTGTGCATGTCTTCCTCTGGACTGAATCTGGAAATTGGCCGGTCCAATTGGGTCCGGCTTAGAATCCGACCGGGTCCAGGGTCCGACTTGGAAACTGGACCGGGCACCGGGTCAGACCCAGTGCAACGTAAAAACAGTACCGGGCTCAGGGTTGGGCTCGGGATGGCATAGAAACCGGACTAGGTCCGGGTTGACCTGAGTGTGACTTAAGTTGCTCTGGGTCTGTTGTGAAGCCTCAGGTAAATAAAATTTAGTTTTAAGGCTGAACAAGCAGGATAAACTTGCCAAAGATAATTTTGAGTTACAGTGGCCACAGTAAAGAGACGCCCTAGAGGAAAGGAGGTCTCACTATAAAGGAAAGAAAAAAAAATTGTTTTTCTCTTCTACAGTTTCTGGTGACCAGGATGAGATCGCCAGGACACCTTGCTCACTCTAGAGCCCACAGACAGAAACCTGGGGAAAATGGCAGAAGCTGGAAAAGGGTAAGAATTCTTATCAAATTCAGCTCTCCCAAGTCAAGAGAGAAAGGTACAATTTCACATTGTCCCTAGCATTCGTATGTAGACCCCCCCCCCAAAAAAAATTGTAAGAACTAGATCTTCAAATTGTGACTCGTGAATTTGCTTTCAAGTACCATTAGTTGTTGATCATTTCTCTCCAAGAGCAACTACAGACTTCCTGTTTTGTCCCCCCACCTCCACCCCCAAAGAGGTTGCCTTGGTTTTCTGCCTGCCTGGAGCATGCAGGTTCATGTATATGCAGCCAACTCAGATGTCAGATTGGAGCCCCCAACAAGTGGCTGGACAGAAATGTGGATTGCACACACTTGCAGCTAAGGTCCTACCAACTGTTGCCAGCTCTCAGGAGAATTGTCTAAATCTTTCTTACTTTGGTTGTCTTTGGAAGTGGCTCTGGCTCTTGGGAGGGTAGTATCTTTTGCACCCTCTTTGGAGATGCCTCTTATGTCCATGGGTTGTTCAGTGTTGCCAGGAATATTTACTGTTTGTCCCTGCTGAAACCTGACCCAATATTTGATATTATTAAAACTTTTAAATACCTCCATTTATCTTTTAACAATATAGAGATGAGAGATAGGGCAGAGGGAGAGAAGGGCAAAGGGAAAGAAAAAGGGTGAGGAAGGAGAGAAAAAGAGAGACAGAGGGAGTGAGAGCTTGCATGTATATAGTCTTCTAAGAAAGAAAAATTGTCTGGGGTCAGAATCACATAGGGACTTGAAAAGGATGGTGGTAAAAACATGAACTTATTTAACTGCCCTGTGGGCTCTTAGCAGGCCTTGCAGCCTATAGGTTAGTGTCATACAATTTGTGGGTACTCAGTGCTCTCCCACTCATTCATAGCACTTCATACCAGCATAAAAGCTAGAAAAACCTGAACCACATTTCTCACATTCCCTTTCTAGAAGAGTTCTAGATAGATCCCCGTAATTAAAGGAAATAATTTGGAACATGAAAATACAGCATTTAAGACTTCCCACTGGGGTGCCTGGGTGGCTCAGTTGTTAAGCATCTGCCTTTGGCTCAGGTCATGGTCCTGGGATCCTGGGATCGAGCCCCATATTGGGCTCCCTGCTCAGCAGGAAGCCTCTCCCTCTCCCACTCCCCCTGCTTGTATTCCCTCTCTCGCTCTCTCTCTCTCTCTCTGTCAAGTAAATAAATAAAATCTAAAAAAAAAAAAGACTTCCCACACTTTTGGGGACCCTCTTATCAAACATTTCAGATCCTAAGAAACAGGTTCTAGACCTTGCAACATGTGTGAAAGCCTCTACTTTCCTTGTACGTAGACTATTTTGTTTAAAACCTCTACATTGGTGTCTGTTTTCCTAACTAATTTGTAAATGATATAGTATTTAGCATAAGAAATATTTCCTTAAATGGAGTGACTGGGTGGCTCAGCTGGTTAAGCCTCTGCCTTCAGCTCCAGTCAGATGCCAGGCTCCATACTCAGTGGGGAGTCTGCTTTTCCCTCTCCCTTTGCCCCTCCCCCTGTTCGTGGGCTCTCTCTCTCTCTCTCTCTCAAGTAAATAAAATCTTTAGGTGCCTGAGTGGCTCAGTGGGTTAAGCCTCTGCCTTCCGCTCAGCTCATGATCTCAGGGTCCTAGGATCCAGGACTGCATCGGGCTCTCTGCTCCGCAGGTAGCCTGCTCCCCCCCCCAACCCCGCCTGCCTCTCTGCCTACTTGTGATCTCTCTCTGTCAAATAAATAAATAAAAATCTTTAAAAAAATAAAGAAATAGTTCCTTAGAAACTTAACCTCAAAACAAAAGTCTGAGATTATTTACTTAATTGAGCTAGATTACAAAGCATAATAACTATGTTGCCAATAGATAATGGCATACTGGTAGTTCATGGCATGTGGCTTCAGTAATGAAGCAAATTATTTAACATATCACTTTTCAAAGCAGCACTTTGAGAGACAAACTGGCTTTTGCATTGGGATACAATGGAGAAAATAATTAAAACAAGCACAAGTTTGATGGCCCAGTCTTAACTGAACTAGGGAGTGCATGGAAAGAAAATGACAAACTCAAGCTTTGAAATACACAAGTCAGAGGGAAGGGAATTTCTTTACCAACTAGGTAACATATGTTATCTATTGCAACCACAAGAGTAATGATCTGAAATCCAGAACCAAAGTTGACCTTTCAGTTAGCAGAATTACAACACATGTTGAATTCAAAGTACCCCTTGGCCTCTTTATTTTAAAAGCAGGACTTCCTAGAGAAAATTAGAGCCTGAACATTGGAATGAACACATTTAAGACTACAATGATTTTAAATAATTTGAACCCTCAAAAGACACGGAGTTCCCTTGTCAACAAAAGCAAACTTTCGGGACACCTGGGTGACTCATATGGTTAAGCATCTGCCTTTGGCTCAGGTCATGATCTCCAAGTCCTGGGATCTAACCCCATGTGGGGCTCCCAGTTCAGCAGGGAGTCTGCTTCTCCTCCCCCTGCCTCTCCCCTTGCTTATGCTCTCTTTGTCTCTCTGTCTCTCTCTCAAATGAATAAAATAAAATCTAAAATTTAAAAAAAAAAGCAACCTTTCTTTCTCTGTTTGTGGAGGTTAGCCTCTCCATACTTGAATACCAAATAAAGACTCAACTTGTGACGGGTAGTTACCTTAGAGAAAAGTGGTAAAATCTGGGGATTATACATGAGAATGTATTCTAAAGTGTTAGGACAGGGAAAAAATACCGTAACACTGGATCAAGATGAACTTCTGATATAGGCTTTGGATAAATGAAAATACAAGGCAATAACATAAAAGAATTAATGGAAAATCTTAGTAGGCTAAGAATTTAAGTATTTGTCACATGGACAGGTTCAGCCATTCTCTATTGATGTAAATTTGAGCACTCATAAAACATGAGAGCTTCAGCATTTATAGAAAACTTATAGCAGCTATACTATGAAAGCTAAAGATCGTGGTGATAGAGCACTGGAATGAGTTTTCTGGGATTTGCAGGGAGATGAGGAGACCCAAGAGTCACAAAGCTCAAGTGATGATACTGACCAACCAGAGACAAAGCAGGCAAATTACAATAATTAGATAGCAGAGCAAATTGTGGTATTCAGTGATAGTATCTATTGCGTTGTCCATCAACTGCCTAGTAAAATATTACTTGATCTGTATACTGAATAGATATACTAAAAGATTCTAAGTCTCTAGAAGAGATCTAACATGAAATACCATAATGGAAAATCAGTGTTTCTAGACTTGAGCCGGTTCATACATGCAGACTCCCCTGAACGATGTAAGGAATGAATTCCCTTTAAGAAAGCTATCGCAACACTGTAGCAAGTGTGTACTTCAATTATTTCTCCTCAACTTTCCTAAAGGAATTTGTGGTGTTTAACATGGTGACTGTACTGGGAGAAAATCCAAGACAAGACAGGAATGTCTGCTCATAGGTTATACCTTTACAATAATCCCTAAGCTTCCCAAACACCATGATGATCTATTGACAGAAAGGAAAATTATGAAGCTCAAATGATTGATAGAACTGTGAGCTGAATCCATTTAACAATAAGTCTAGATGGTCTGTGAACATACCCTTTGATTTTCCTTCAGTTCAGCCACATAGAATAAGGACACTGTTGTAGGAAGACCCAAATGGAAATACACTGGATCTGCCTGTCATTGCTTAGCAAAATGGTGAGCTGAAAACAAATATTGCATTCCTGGGTACTTGTTGAGGATATTGACAACCATGGTATAATTACAAAAGTTAATCATGAAACTGGATTTAAAATAATGAGAGAAAAAAGATCACATAAAAGGAAAGACCTATACAAATTACCTACACAGATTACATACAAAGTAAAATCTATATGGACTTTTCATTAGCCACAAGCCAAAAAACAGTGTAACAATAACTTAAAAGCACAAAATGGAAATAGCATTACATATGCAGCTACAGATTCAAAAATGGAAGTAAAATATGAGTGTTTTAATTTAAAAAAATGAATGAGTTTATTACCAAAACACCTTAACAAAAAGATACTTTAAAGAATGTTATTCAGGGGCGCCTGGGTGGCTCAGTCAGTTAAGCATCTGCCTTCAGCTCAGGTCATGATTCCAGGGTCCCGGGATCAAGCCCCGCATCAGACTTCCTGCTCAGTGGAGAGCCTGCTTCTACTGCTGCCCCTTACCTTACTTGCACGCACGTGCTCTCTCTCTCTCTCTCGAATAAAATCATATAGTAAAATAAAGAATGTTATTCAGACAGAAGGAAATAGACCAGAAGAAAGAAGATACAGAAGTGAATTTTTAGTAAATTACTTGAGAGCAAATTTCTCTTACAGTGCTAAAACCATTATCTTATAATGTGAACAACTGATATGTAATGAGCACATACATGTAAGTAAGAGCCATCCTTCTGGGGTGCCTGGGTGGCTCAGTGGGTTAAAGCCTCTGCCTTTGGCTTGGGTCATGATCCCAGGGTCCTGGGTCCTGCTCAGCAGGGAGCCTGCTTCCTCCTCTCTCTCTGCCTGCTTCTCTGCCTACTTGTGATTTCTGTCAAATAAATAAATAAAATCTTAAAAAAAAAGAAGAAAGAAATCAGCTTTAAAAAAAAAAGGCGCCATCCTTCTTATCTAATACAATATACGACGTATTGGAATCTGTTGGTTTCATTCCCCACAGTTTCTTCCAGATGTTTCTACAGTTACCACTGAGTCAGCAGTTTTCATACCTGTGCCCTGCCTTGCGACTTTCAGGTTTCACACAGCTTTCTTTCCTCAGATGATTACACAGAGGTACTTCCTAACAGGTTTCTCCTGAATTATCAATATCTAATTTTTCTTCCTTTTCTTCTGATTATGTTGGGTTTATTTTTTTTTAAGATTTTATTTATTTATTTGACAGACAGAGATTACAAGTAGGCAAGAGAGGCAGGCAGGGAGAGAGAGGAGGAAGCCGGCTCTCTGCGGAGCAGAGAGCCCAATGTGGGGCTCGATCCCAGGACCCTGGGATCATGACCCAAGCCGAAAGCAGAGGCTTTAACCCACTGAGCCACCCAGGCGCCCCTGATTATGTTGGGTTTAAATGGCACTTGGTAATTTTACTTTTACTACCTATGTGTTATGTAACATTCACCTAATTATAGAAAAACGGAAGTTATCACTTCCGTGATATAGGGAATATAAGGAGAACACTCAATTGTAACATATATTATAAGCTAACAGGTTTTTTTTTTTATTCCTGAATGCCAAAGAGAACATATAATTCTGTAAGATGCTTTTCCCATTGAACAGCTTTGTTTACAACATGTATTTTAAGTTGACTTATTTCTGCTCAGCTAAGTCTTATTCTTTGCAGGCTCTCCATTTTTCATCATTTTTTTTTCAAATTTATTTGCCAAAATTCTTGTTTTAATTGAAAAAAAATCGCAACTCAGTATTACTTAGGTCAGAACTGTATTTAGAAGAGAGGGAAATTCACATATGTCCTAGGGCAGGAAGAAATATAGCATCTTTGGAAAGAATACTGTCTGACCGATAGGGTATCTTGGGTTAAGGATGATGGCAAAGTAGTGAGAGGTGAAAAAAGGGAATCAGAGCTGAGACTTTTATTTGAGAACATGTCTAGTTCTGTTATCTCAACACTTACAAATAAGCAACGAGAATTGGTCACTACTCCAATTAAAAAAAAAGGTATGTATGCTCTCTGTTACAAGGTCAATGTCATTGTCCTTTTAACAGAGGGATAGTGAATTTATAAAATAAAGGATACCTTATTACATAAAGTTTCAGTTGGATACACAAACTATGAGTTTTCAGTAATTTGATATTATAGTTGCATAAGTATAATAATCTCTTGAGTTGATTGCTTTGGAAGATGGATTATGATGTGTCTAATTAAGTTGAATCCTTTAGATAAATTTCATTAATTTCACTTGCTGAACACCAACGGTTATGTAACTTGAGATTAAAAAGGCATTATTATGCTAGTTATTTCAGTTTATTCCAAGACATATACCACTTAATTTACTAGAGAGTCAAATACTAATGAGGACAAAGGGTCAAAGATACAATAGAAGAAATTACTTTCGCTTGCAGAAGAGCTAGTGAGAGTATGAACCTAACTGCTACAGCTCATTCCCTAGCCACACTGTGTTGCAGGGCCATGGTTGTATACCTGAAATGAAATATTGTCAGATATTTCACACAGTAAAGTCTTAAACTACCTGATAAGTTATTAAGGAAACCTCATAAACTTCTTGCATGAAAGATATATTGAGCAATCTATCTTTCATATACAGTATTCAGGATTGAAATATCAGTGTGCATCCTGATCCCTGATCTCTGGACAGGCTATTAATTATGTTATACAGATAATATTTTTCCTACATGCTCCACAGTGCAGGGTTTTTTTCCTGATCAAAGATGTATTATTGAATGAGAATATTTGAATGGCATATCAAATTATATAAATCTTTGTAAAATCATTGCCGAGAAAAGGCAGCTTTCTTCAATGCCAATTTCATAGCAAGACAAGAAAAAATTTAATCTTGAAAGTTTAAATCAAATCGTGGGATATCCTTAACCAGCCTTCCTCACTTGTCAAATTATAGTCCTTCTTTACTATTCTTGGAGAGTGAGGTACTTGATTCCTGTGGCTAATTGTCTCTTTCCAAACTTCAAAGGGAAATTAAAGACTTTTCATATCACTTGAGAAATTAAAAAAAAGGAGGTTAGATTAACTAATAATTATTAAAGCCATTTAAAAAACAAACAGAGCAACAGGAGTAAAACATTCATTTAGATTGTATATCACTTTTAATATGTGTGCCTTAATACATTGCAAAAAGCCGTATCACCTATGAAATGTATTAAATTATCTTCATATGAAAATTGTAGGCATTTTTCCAAATACTCTAACACATATGATTTTGTGAGGACCTGTGTTCCTATCTAAAGTATTAGCTATTATATTAGCGTAGTTTATGTAAGTTTATTTTCCAAATGTCTGCTTCTCTGAATATTATAAATTCCAGTATCCTCTATGGTCAATGAGAAATATTAATAAAAATAACATAAGAGAGTACCATTAATATATAATTAGCTTTTGGCAGTTTCATCTAGATTACTTTCAATATCATATATAATGAAATCACTTTTGCTCTTTCAGTTAAGACAAATGCTATGTGGTTTGGTCAAGCTAGATATATTTTATTTTGTGCACCTTTATTGTTTTTGTTCATATACATAAATCCATTTATTACTACAAACAATATTGATTTTATAGGCAACGAACAAAATAGATACTGTTCCTTATATTGTGGAGCTTATATTTAGGTGAAAATGAAAAACAATAAATAAATAAACAAGACACATAATGATGACAGGTCATGAGATTTTTTGAAAAGAAATAAAAGAATGTAAATGTATAGAAAAATTCAAGAGTTCAAAAGATATCTCTTAGAAATTAGACATGGAAAGCATCTCTGTTAATACTGTGGAACAGAAAAATTTAAAAGGGAGTAAGTGGGTCACACAACACTTTGTTCCAGGCAGAGGAAGTGATAAGGGCAATTGCTGCAAGGTAGACAAACACTTGGGAGGGTCAAAAAAAGAGCAAGCAAGCCAGTATGGCTGAAAACTGAATGAAAGAAGAAAAAGGAAATAGGATATGGGAATAATAAAAGGCCAGATCTTCTAGGACACTATAAGCCCCGTTAAGGAACTTGAATGTTATTCTGAATGAGAACCACTAGAAGTTTGTGAGCCAAAGAATGACATTATCCAACACGGATTGTAACACATATTTTCTGCCCAAGATGGAAATGTAGGTAAAGAGGAATCAGGGAGAAGAGTACATCTAAATCTGGAGTAATCTGAGTATAAATCTCAATAATAAACTAGTGTCTCAAACATTACCTCCTATGGTATGTCCACATAGTTTCAGGTCTCATCCCTACTTGACATATGAACACAGACCTCTGGAGTCGTGGCTCTCTGTGGAGTTTTCATGGAATAGATACTCAGTCACAGTATAACTTCCAAGGTTCCCTCTCAGCCCAAGTTTTAGTAAATTTTCCTTGGGTGGTGGCAGGGTGGAGGGGAGCCTTATCTGAGCAGAAACATAAATATTTCTTGTACAGTCTCACTGTATATTGATTCAGTATGGATATTTTCATAAATTTATAAAGAAATAACCTACAGGGATGCCTGGGTGGTTCAGTTGGTTAAGCAGCTGCCTTCGGCTCAGGTCATGATCCCAGCATCCTGGGATCGAGTCCCACATCGGGCTCCTTGCTCAGCAGGGAGCCTGCTTCTCCCTCTGCCTCTGCCTGCCACTCTGTCTACCTGTGCTCGCTCTCTCCCTCTCCCTCTCTCTGAAAAATAAATAAATTTTAAAAAAAGAAAGAACCTACATATTCTCAGTAAGTTTAACTCTTACAGTAACAAATGAATATTATAAATTATTAGCTCTGATAACATTTGCAATTTTTTTCTTTTTTTTTAATTTGTATCTTTTAAATTTTGTCTAGTGATTACATATTGTTATTTTTTAAGTAACTAAAAATATATATATTATTTCCTGGGTTTTGCTTTTTTTTTTGTCCAATTGTTTTTTCTGGAAACTAAGAAAAAAATGGTTGCAAACTTAATGGCTAAATTATAGTTTATTAAACATCTATGGATTTCAATAATTTGCACATTTTCTTTATACAAATAATGGAACTTTTAGTGTGTTCTTCAATGGCTATTGGTGTTGTTATACATAGGTTACTATTTTTATACACATCTCTCTATTCCAAATATGTTTTAATTGGGTGGTTAATAACCCTTCATTCAGTTTCAAGGTAGCAGAGAAACTACTCACCAACCACATCAAGATTTTCCAGTATTAAAAATTGGCATTATGGGACACCTGGGTGGCTCAGTCAGTTAAATGTTTGCCTTTGGCCCAAGTCATGATCGCGGGGTCCTGGGATCAAGCCCTGCATGGGGATCCCTGCCCAGTGAGAAGTCTGCTTCTCCCTCTGTCCCTCCATCTCCCCCCCTCATATGCTCGCGTGCTCTCTCAAATAAATAAATAAAATCTTAAAAAAAAAAAAAGACATTGTATGCTATAGTCCATACAGTTTTCAGGAGACTAGGAAAGGGGAAAGACTTCAATGATTCAAAAACCTTGTATTGCCTCTGTGGCTAAAACTGAATACTCACTTTGGAGACTTTTTAAAAATTAGTAGGCATTTAGGTTCTTCCCATATTCCCTCTTGTAGTTTACTTCCACATAAGGAGATATTTCTACATAAAAACATACTTCCAAATAACATAGAATATTCAAACCTTACATAACGTGTTCTTGCCAAAAATCTTGTAGAATTTAAGAACTGAAGTTTATCAATATTAGTCTAAAAACATCCTTTTAAAGTATCATTTGATCCAGGATACCTGTGTGATTCAATCAGTTTAGCATCTGCCTTGTGCTTGGGTCATGATCCTGAGGTCTTGGGATGGAGCCCCACAACAGGCTCCTCAGCAGGGAGTCTGCTTCTCCCTCTGCCCCTCCCTCCACTTGTGGGCTCTCTCTTTCTCCAAAATAAATAAAATCTTAAAAAAAAAAAAGTATCACTTGATCCAGCCATGTACCAAATAGTGGATGACAATATTTATAGCCTAAATAATTATTCATTGTATGTGGCCCATTCTAGGGGTAATGGGGCACAGTTATTGTCTATGGCTTTAGTGTACAAAACTCCCTATATAACTTCACACTTCATTGAAGACATTATGTGAAAGGTAAATCCAGTCCCTTTTCTGTAAAAACAATCTACCAGTTGTCTTTGCTTAGAAGAGCTTTCACAATTGTTCT
This sequence comes from Mellivora capensis, assembly GCA_004024625.1. NCBI lineage: Eukaryota > Metazoa > Chordata > Mammalia > Carnivora > Mustelidae > Mellivora > Mellivora capensis. Next base: position 6,108 of record PISX010006650.1, on the reverse strand, counting down.
CTATGATTTTCACAAAATTAATAATGCTTTTTGAAAAAGATTTTATTTGTTTATTTATTTGTCAGAGAGAGCACAGGCAGGCAGAGTGGCAGGCAGAGGCAGAGAGAGAAGCAGGCTCCCCACTGAGCAAGGAGCCCGATGTGGGACTCGATCCCAGGACCCTGGGATCATGACCTGAGCCGAAGGAGTGGCTTAACCCACTAAGCCACCCAGGTGCCCCAAAATTAATAATGCTTTGTAAATATTTTAGTTTTCATTATAAATTGTGGGACTTTATTTCAGACTAGTTAGATGACTCCAGATATAATCTCAAGGCTGGACATAGATCCTAAAACGAGCAAAGAGACAGCTCTAAATTTAAGTAGAGATTATGTATGCTCGACCATCATTCTTACAGAATAGCAAAGCAATTTTAATTTCTTGTTCCTTGACCCTTACTAATATGCTTTTGAAATCACTCAAAAAACCCTCTTTAGTAAGGAACTTAGGAAGCTATACTGTGGCTGTCAGATGACCAATTGAATAGAAAATTGAAATAGATGGGGAAAAGTGTTTCCACTGAATGATTTTGCACCAGAGTGTGGTAATCACCTTGTTAATGTTTGGCTAATGCCCTTCTTTTCTTCATTACCTTCCATCAACTTCCATCATGCTTCACTTCCTTTCCAGGACTCAGGGTGGCTCTCACTCCTCCCTATACCAATTTCATTTGGTACCAGTCCATTTCACACCATTCCAACAACTTTGTTCTCATCAGTTTATGCTCACTATCTTTCTGAATATCTTACATTGTAACTGAGCTATACCACTATATCATTTCCTCTCTTATGTATTTAAAGCAGCTTCAAAATTCATGAACAAGGAATGAGTACATTAAAAAAGAGATCTTAAAATGAATAGAAAAACTAGGAATATCTGTTAAAATAACAGACCAAATTTAAAAAAAATTCACCAACCCTATTTAACTTAAACACTTCAAAATAAAGTTATATTAGAGAGCAGGGCCTATTGATCATTTAGACCTGCATTCAGACTGCTCAGTTTATCCTCTCTAGTCCATAGGAGATCTAACAGTGTATTCCAATCCTTAGCCCAAATCCTGCAATAGAAAAAAATCATCCCCTAAAAGAGAGGCCGGAAAACTGTGTTACGTTTATGTTACCAACAAGCAAGTCTTATTCACTACAAGTATTTAACAAATACCTAATTGTGTCTGAGAAACACATTTGACTTGAGAATACAAAAATGAACAAAATCTAATTATCGTCCCTCTATTTTTTTAAGTATTTTATTTATTTATTTGAGAGACAGAGCATGGAGGGAGGTGCATAGGGACAAGCAGACTCCCCAATGAACAAGGAGCCTGAGATGTCCGGGGCTCAGCTCGGGAGCTGGATCCCAGGGTGCTTAGATTATGAACTGAGCCTAAACAGATACTTAACTGACTGAGACACCCAAGCACTCCAATTATCAACCCTTTAAGTCTTACAGTCCAGTATAAGATTAAAATGATATTAGAAATATGCTACATATGCATTTGTCTGTCTTATTTGATTGTTCAACCTAGTAATTTCTCACTTTCTCAACAAGATCATAAACTTCAAGAGTAATTATTTTAAATTATGTGTATGTTACTGGTCCCATGATATGCTTCCTCCTCCTCCAACTTCCAGAATATAGTAAGGGCAGAGAAGTCTACAGGAAAGCATATTCATTGGAAAGCATAGTGCCAAACAAAAGGGCAGGGGTAGGTAATATGATTTTCTAAACCACCCAGAAGTTAAGGTATTTGCCAAATTTATCTGTCCTAGACTTTTCTTCATGTGGCAATTTATCCCTACCTTCACAATTAGGGCTCTACATTCAAGAAAAGAATCCATGTTCTATACCCAGCAATTTGGAGCTGTTTTCAAAGTATTTAAAAGACAAAAATCTTGTTTTCTTTCATAAATTTTCTAGTGATTTTTGTCTCCTTGTATATTCTTTGTAGTTTTTAGTCTAGAGAACAAACTGATTAGTGATGTAAAATATTCCATATAGTTATCGGTGTTTGGGCATATTGAATCCAAGGATAGCTCAAAAACACCATAATGCTCTCTTCAACGTCCTACATGCATACCTTATGTGTGTTAATAGAAGAAATTGAAAAGCACATCAATTATATGCAGGTAATTGATGATATGTAAAAGACCTACAAATATATATCCCAATTTCAAAGGAAAATTAAACACTCTCTAAGACAAAATGAAGTGAAATATCAATGGGAAATGGATAACCTATTTGAAAAGCCCTACCCAATAACAAAAAGACAGAAATATCAAGGAAAATGCAGAGGAAATAATAATGCAAGAGAAATCACGATGGCAGATGTGAGATTAAGCACTTAATCACAATTTTCTTTTAGTAACTCTACACTTTAAGCTTCTTGTGCTGGATTAACTATCACCAACTCAATATCACCCCTCCCTTTCATGTTCTTACTAAATTATAGAAGACAGTGAGAAAATAAATTTCCTAGAATCTCCTTTGCAATATGGACCTGGATTTGTTTTTCAACAAGAGGAAATCCCCAGAGATCTGGAAGGCATTTAAAAAGGAAGGTCCAAATATTATCCAGTGACAGAAGTAGCTTACCTTTTTGGTTAGGGATAAGATTCAAAAGAGCTTCCTGGTGAGGACTTGAGAACCACCTGCCATCTGAGAGTTGCCATGAACTCCTTAAAGATTTTTCAGACCTGAAGCGTGCCTAGATGACACAGTTGGTTAAGCAGCTGCCTTTCACTCAGGTCATGATCCCAGTGTCCTGGGATCAAGTCCTGCATCAGGCTTCCTGCTTAGCAGAGAGCCTGCTTCTCCCTCTCTCCCTGCCTGCTGCTCTGCTTACTCGTACTCTATCTCTGTGTCATATAAATAAAACCTTCCAAAAAAAAAGAGTCTTCAGACCTGAGGTGGGTTTTCACAGGATCTGGTGGAACCCTAATTTTGTTACCATAAGCTGACTGGTATTGGCTGATTGCTTCCGTTACTCTACCAAGGATTGTGAAAGCACCAATTTCCTAATATGAAAATATTTAATACCTAGAATATATTGAGTGGCTTCTGGTTTCCTGAAGAAAACATGAAAGAACTGTATGAACAAACTGTGCTATGTCTACTCATAGTTGATTCCTGAGGAACAAAAGATGAACTTTTTAGCAAGACACAAAAAGGCATGGATGGATCTTAAATGTATATTTCCAAGGGAAAGAAGTAAAACTCAATATGCTACATATTGTATGATTCCAACTAGAATATGACATTCTGGAAAAAGTCAAACTTTATAGATGATGAAAAGATCAGTGGTTACCAAGGGCTTGCAATAAGAAAGGACGGTTTGAGTTGGTGTAGTTCAGGGGATATTTTTATCACAGTGATACTACCTTCTATGATACTATACTATATGGTTGTATAACCATATACGTTTGTCTTTCCCATAGACCTTTACAACATAAAGACGGAACCTCAATGTTTGCAAATTTTAGAAAATCATTTTGAAGGTTGGAGGATTCCAAGACAGAATAAAGAATGTGATAAATCAACCTCCCTATATTACAAATGTATGAAATAATTTCACTGCAATGTTTAGGGGACATTTGTGGTGCTCTAGGCATTTAGAAGTGAATGGAACCAAGAAGGCTAAAGGCAAAAACTAAACCAAACTAAACTAAACAAAGCCACCACCGACAAAAACTGCACATAATCATTGCAGTTCTAATTGTTTCTCGTGCTATATGGAGTTAGTGAAGTCTGATACTGCTATACATGTATACTAGAATTGAACAGTTAAGTAAATGGGTGGTACCCGGTGGAAGGAAGGTGCATCATGGAGTGGCAGTAGTCCCACAAGTAAGGGGAGGAGTCTAGAATAATTGTGTAGTGATGGATTAGAGTTGGAGGCATCAGTATCATGTTTAACTTAATATAGATACAGATGGTTACATATAGAAATATTTACAGATGCCTATATATCCCCTGGTTAGCATACACACAAATTCCCTCAGCGGCAACAAGAGCACCCACCACACACCACATCCAGCTTTCTAATGCTATACTCAAATAAAAGGAACAAGGGTCCTTGGAGAAATGGCCAATTCTATGCCAGGAGTAAGATATTTAGAAGATGGCATATCCTGTTGTGCCAAAATGTAAGAAAATGCTAAAGACACAAATATGAAATTGACAAATACATAGTCCAAAAAAAAAAGGACTATTACATCTATGAAAGTAGGAGAGGAAGAGTCCTGAAAAACAAAGACACAAAATAAGTGTTGACAAATGTTTAAACTTTTAAGCAGTTCCATTTTGAATGAAAATAACATGTTATTTATAAAATTATCTTTATTAAATTAATTTTATACTTTTGTTTCCACTTTAATGTTCTACAGAATAATTTTACTACATTTTGAAAAGTATTTGTGATATCTGAAATAAATGACACATGAACAACACTTCATGTCCTATAATTATTCCTATTGTAATGAACCCTCAATATTAAAATAGTCAAGTTTATTCCATTCACACTGTTAGCCTAAGACTATAAAAAAATTAAACTGAGCAGCAAATTGATATGCTCTTTATAAGACAATACATTTCACAATTCCTCAGAGAAATTGATGCATTACTGGCAAAGCAGAGAGAAAAAATAATAACCCTCAAACTCTGGAACTTAGGTACTAATGTAGATTTATGTGGAACAAAAACCAGATCTCCTTCAGGCTAGACTTAATCATTCTACAAAGAAAAAAAAATGTATATAAAGGATAATCATAAAATCTTTCCTCCATTACTTTTTTCCCTGTGATATTGTTTGAAATGTTTAATGCTTTTATATGCTTTGAAGTTTTAATAAAACATTTTTAAAAACTTTTCCCTATTTTATATTGTATAAGATAAAATAAATTTCTACTTACTAAATGGCTTCCTGACATTGGCCATTACTGAACATTTGAGTATCTGCTACATTTAAACCAAATAGCCCTAAAATACTGAGAGTCCAAGGTGCCATTGGGAACAGTTTTTCAAACAGTGAAAAGCAAATTCTTATTGAAAAAATTACATCTCTTTGGAATGGTTAAAAAGATTAAGAGAAGGATTTCATTGTCAATTCCAAAGAAACATGATGTTAACCATTATGAGACAATCCTTCTGCCACATACTACTTCTGTGACCTTAGACAGTTTATTAAAATATTATGATCAATCTGTTCCCTTATTGTTGTTCTTGGACAAGGGATTGGAATGTAGTAAGGGTGGCAACTGACATGATTTATAAAATTCTAAGTAACATGATTTACCCTATACTGCTCACTGGAGTCATGTAATAATCAAGTGAAATCTCAAATCCAGCTGAAGGGAGTGACTTTTGGTATACATTTTAATACAAAATTCTAAAGTGATCGTGTACCATATATGTGTGTGTATTATATATATATATATATATAAAATATATATAAATATATAATATATATAAATAAAATAATTAAATGTTACATAAATAAATAAAATTATATATATATATATATATATATATATATATATATATATCCTTCATGAGGAGAGAAGAAAAGAAACTGGTTAAGTTTGAAAATCTTGTAATTACTTTGGCTATTTCAAATGAAGGCCATAGCAAACTATTATTGTAAACACTGTCTTAGAACCTTTTTAATTGGGTAAATTATTTACTGGTAAAAATTATGAAATTTGACAATGCCAGGTGTTAGAAAGACTATAGATAAAGTGATCTTTTATATATTACCTGGGTTCATGTGTAAATTAAAATATTCTCCTTAAGAAACAATTTGGCATTATCTTGTAAAGCTAAACATTCAAAAAGCCTATAAACCAGCAATTCATTTTTTAAGAATATAGTAAGAGAAATCCTCACAATAATATTTTGAACTAAAAAGCAAGAAGATTACATAAAGCATACTTTTTAATAAAGACTTAAAAAACCTAAGCAATATAATATTTAAACAAACACATATATGTGGTAAAACTATTTTTAAAGCAGCATTTGACAAAGTACAGCATCCCTTCCTGATCAAAACTCCTCAAAGTGTAGGGATAGAGG